>NKYR01000153.1:0-71330 GCA_003184365.1 Evernia prunastri
TATCTAGTTGTCTTATTCAATTTACCCCCATTAGACTTGACTCTGGGCACGGTTCTGACACCTCCGAGTTTTCGCCGGTATCTCACCAAAAAGTTACTTTCGCAGAAGAACATTTATGTGACTGTTTGATAACAAATAATACTTGAAATTTTTACTAGATCTACTTAATAGAACGATTAATGTTCTCTCAAACTTTAAAAGAATAATAATAATACGATATAGTGTAAAAGTTAATCTATCTTGAGACGCGTAAATTTTGTGAATTTTCGTGTTCATTTTGCGGAGAGATTTCGCTTATCGTACGCTTAATTTTAAGTCTCTTACTTTTAAGACTTATATTATTAGAACTACTTAATAAAATTTTAATCTAAAAGCTTAGTATTATAGAAATTTAGATAGAATATACTATCAAAGAGTTTTAAAAGGTTTCAATGTATCATTGTTATAAAATGTTGATTGAGCATAAATGCAATTTTGGTGAGATACCGGCGAAATTTCGGAGGTGCGGATAAATTAAACGAAAATCCTGTTGTATATAACACAGAATTATTACACGTTGTATAATGAAATTCAAAGTATTTACGAACTTTTCGCGCGAAATTCTTAAAAAGTAAACAAAAATTGTCGAAGTCGAGTACTCTACACAACGTGTAATAACTCTGTGTTATATATACAATTGATGTGAAATAGAGAATCGTATATGACGATTTCAACGCAAGTAACTGTAGACTATAAACAGATGTGGTTGTTATTGTATATGTGTCTGAAATCTACGATTTTGCGACATTTCGCCTCTGTCCCAAAATTCTGATTTTCCTGGCATTCCTGCTCGGAGCCTTCGCCAAGGGTTTTGCAAAAAGGAGTAACGATTTTCGGGACTAGCGGCCGTCCAGACTATCTGACAGCCCTACCGGGCTCAAACGAAACGCTCATTCTCACTCATCTGCATAATGTCTGAGCACGCACTGCTAGGAGCTGATCATGATTTGACGAGCTCGGGTCTGATCATGATATGAAAACGTCTCTTTGCTCCAACATCTTGGCGCGCTGTACATCTTATTGGCCAAGACTCTTCCCTCATGAGTCATCAATTCTCCCGCAGGGATTGGTAGTCAGCTGCTCTGTATAAGGTGAAGCTTATTGGTGACTTCCAGACACGGCGAACATAGACGACTCTCAGACCGTTTGGTCCGCAATCTTTCTGTTACAGAATGTTTCATTCTTTCCATTGTGTCCGGCCTTCCCTCTGCTCTAGATTCTCGGCTCGCATATAAGAAGAGAACATGCATCATTCCTGAACAGCATCATACACCTTACACTCGCGCACCTTTCCCTCAAATACACATACACTACCTTCCAGCGGCTCATACTTTCCTCGTTCCTGAAAAGCATCATACACCTCACGCTTGCACACCTTTTCCTCAAACACACTACTTCCCAACTGGCTCATACTTCCCCCATTCCTGAAGACCATCATACACCTTACGTTCGCACGCTTCTTCCTCAACACACTACGTCCAACCGGGTCATACATCCGCACTCTCAACATGTTCATAAAGCCATTCCTCCTCTTCTTCGTGAGCCTCAGAACCTTGTCCCACGCAACAACCGACGAAGGCCTCGGAAAACGTCATGCTGGCTTCTGGGTCGCCTCTTTTAATATCTCCGACATGACCTGCAAAAACTCCGACGCTTTTGGTGGCCCTTCCTACTTGTCCAATGGTACATGCGTGAGGTTTAACACCGCTTACTCCATCGGCGACAGAGTTGGCGGCAGCTGGGGCAATCTCGACATCATAGAAGGTTTCGTCGATGAATTATGTACAATGGAGGTCTCTCCAGCGACTATCAAGAGGAAGCCCAATGAGGATGGTTTCTGTATGCCGATGGATGGTGCTGGTACTTGGAGCCACGTGAAGGGACATGCTCTTTCCTTTGACATCGATCTTTCGTTTGCTCCAAATCCAGACGTTGTACAGTAATCGATCAGGTGGGGGGAAAAGAAGAGGCTGCGATGACGGGGGTCATCGAAACTCGCATGCCATCCTGACGATCTGTTTCCTGCTTTTGATCCTTTTTGCGTGCGTGCAGGAGTTTGGCCGCGGAGCGTAGCGTTGGAATTCGGCGCGATGGTTTCTGATGGAATAGGATGGGTTGGGCCCGCCTTCCTTCCTTCGTTGCTTGCTTGCTTGCTTGCTTGCTTGCCTGTATCTAATCACTCAATCGTCACTTATGCAACATCTTTCCGTCTTCTTTCCCAAATAGCAAAGAGTAAAGATCAATCGAATTCATTTCAATCAAGCGTGATGCAAGGAGAAGCCTACCACTCGTTACTCATCATGACCAGAGCGACATCATCGACGATGAAACCTTCCATAGCAAAATCCTTGTACAATCACACCAGGCTCTGGTCGGGACCATTGCGGGATTCAAAGCCAACCCCGTCCAGATTGCAGTACATCACCCATGATGCCTAGCCTCATACATGCCGCTTCACCTTTCAAGGTAGTCGCAATCAAGAGAGGGGTGAGGGAAAGGTGAGCCAGGAGCCAGGGGGTGAGGGAGCGTGGAATCAAGCTACTGCGATGTTGTATATCGTGACTTTACCTTCTACTCGTCTTAGGCCGGGATGTTGGTAAAGCAAGGCGGGGGGGGCAGGCTACAAGGTGGGGCTGGATTGAATCAGTCTGGTGTTCTGGTGCAACGTGTTGTTGTACTGAAATCGAGGAATTGGGGAGCTTGTATTTGCTTTCTTTGTGCAGAGAGTGACCTTGTTAATCATCCAAAAGATATCAAGAAAAGGACATTATTGTGTCAGGTGCAAGTAAAAACTAGTACATTCCCTCGTGATCTGATTTGTCTTAAACCTTGCAGACAAAAGGGTGACGTGTCGAAGAAATATAGAGTCAGCAGCTGCAGTATCGCTGCTCATTCCTAGAGCCACTGCCTTCTTCGCCGAGCGAATTTCTATTTCTCAGATTGAGGCCGTCACACCTCGTGAAAGTTTACCATCTTAGGTATAAAACAGGCGGGCGTATCGACGAATGGGGTGAGCTAGAGCCAGTCGGATGGCTACGCACTCACATAAAGTAGATCAATCCAAATAAGGCTAGATTGGGTTATTTGCTCTTGTTGGTCTCCTTATACACCGACGGATTCGCGGGTGATTACCTAGTGGATGTTAAAAGATGCAGCAAGAATGTGATTAGCGATTGTATACATATTTTATAGCATAAGTCCTCTTGCACAAAATCGTCCGGGTATGAATGCATCTGACCTGTTTTCATCATTTTTGACCAAATTTTTAGACCAACTGAGGAACGACTTTCCCATAAAGAGCATCTTGGAATGTAGACAGTCGCTATGCGTTGACTATTTTGTATCATATCATCTTGAATTATGCAACAGCAGATCAATTTGTCTTTAACTGACGACGATGAATTTTTTCAGCCGCGACTTAGATACATCAACGAAGTTGCGGATGCCTTCGGATGCGGAAATAAGACGTGATTGGATTAAATTGCTGCGGTCAGACTCTTATAATCAAGCTACATATTTGAATTTGCTGCAGTCAGACGGCAACACAGTCGCCCAAAACGGGGCGCGTAGGTGAGATAGTAGTACAAGGCAGAAGTAGACAATTGCCAGGCTGAAAATGTTGCCTTAGATTGTAGAATAACGCAAGAGGCGGGTTGAGTTGCCTTTAGAAAATCGTGATGCTGTATACCAGCCTTATCTCTATTCTTGTGTCGAAATCATAAAAGCGAGCTTTCCTGATAAATCGCCATATTACATGATCATCATTGAGATGGGTGGCCGACCGACTAACACTATCTTAGTTGGTGTTGTCTCACAGAATCAGACCCGGTATCTGAAAAGAGGTCAGTAAGCTTAATTCATTCGGTGGACTAGGAAAGATGTTATACCTGCAAAATTGCTGTCTCGATTGCAGCCTTGATGTTGTGAGAAAATGAGTGTGGATTACCAAATTCTGGTAGATCTTTGTCACCAATGCACCAATATGTAAAGATGAGAGAGAGTTAGTTGACGTGTCATCAAAATTTGATCGGCCAAAACTGTGTCGTAAAGGATGCAGGTTGGACCTTTGTTACTGGCTGCCTTGTCGATCCCTCATTATCAGAAGAGAGGGTCCACTTCCCACATCTATCAACGAGTACGCATTGGTTCAGCCGACCACACCACCAAATCATTGGTTTTCTATTCTCTTTCTACCCCACTGGTAAGCAACAGCTCGACTCCAAACAGGTTTCATTCAGCGTTCTGTTCATCCTTAATGAACGTCATGCAATTTGAGACATTTTCATTGAAGAGCGATCGAGGCCAGCAGGCCAGCAGAGTCTTACATCTTTTTGAAAACTACATAGTAGTCTTCACAAGTCCGGCAACTTCCTTGTCTAATGACATACACGGGGTCATTGTAGTCGACCACCATATCTCGGAAATCCGCTATTGCTCTTTTGAATGCGGAACGTCTCGCGTCCTTAAGATTTAGGCATTCCACGCACATTTCTGATCGGATACAATTCTTGGGCAATTTCTCTCACCATGAAATTGGTGAGATGATACCGATATGAGAATAAACCAACATTGTGCTAACATTTATGGTAGGGCAGAGAAATGTTTAATCTGCTATCCCCTTCGGTTAATCCTGGACCCAATTCGGTTCACGCTTTACCTCAGATTATACCAAATGATGAGCATCACAGTCACGAGTATATTGTGATTGGGAGTGGAATGGGAGGCGGGATGGTTGCCCGTCAGCTGATCCAGAGAGGGAAAAAGGTTCTCTTGATCGAGAGGGGAACGCTCAATCTCCAGACGCATTGTCTTAATCTTTCTCGTCCGCACTTCAATCCCAGGAGCCAAGAGGGTCCTGGCCGCGACAACGAAGTATTTTTCAACAGGGTCAAAACAAAGTATAAAGTCGAAGGCAACTCGTCTGACTGTGAAGGAGGTTCCGTGTTCGCTCTTGGCGGGAAGAGTCTCTATTGGAGTCTGGAAGCCCCGCGTATAATTCAGTCCAGTGCGAGAGACAAGCTTCATCCAAACATCGTCAGATTTCTCTACGGTACTAAACCCAGGATGGGAGATATGGGAGTATACGAAAACGAAGATGATGATACCATAGAAGCAGGCTACACTAAGGCACTCAGGGTCATGGTAAACTCTCCTCCTGGCGACAAAAGCTACCCAGACAACCAATATGCTGCCCAGGGTGATATACTAAAGGCAAAATCTAAATTGAATACCGCCATAAGTGAGTACCTTTACTCTCCAGACCCGGCTTCAAAGGTAGAAGCTACAACAGTGCGCAACGGAGCGGAATTTGCAGACGGAGGGAAACTCTACTACTCCCACAGAAAGCCTATAGTACAGTTGATTATCTGCTCGATCAGCAACTGATCAAGGATGGCCCTCTCAAGATCTGGACAAAGAACACTGTTGTCAGCTTCGGCACGTCCGAAGGGAATGTCACCCACCTCAATATCAGAGATGCCGACGATGAGTCGTGGGATTTGCCCGTACACAAGGCCAAAGTGATCCTTTGCGCAGGCACGGTGAACACAGCGGCAATCGCCCTCAGGAGCAAGCTTGATGAAAAGAAACCTTTGGTCGGAAAGGGATTGACCGATCACGAGATTTGGATGGTCAAGTACTGGAAAAATACTAAGTCATCAGACGCTGAAGAGCAGCCCGTCGAGCTCTCCTGCTATGTCAAGATCCGCGACCATGTGGCGCTGCTCACAATCTGCACCCATGCTGAAAGGTTTTTTCGACACGGCTTTGCGACCGGAGAAGCGGACTACACCGATGAGACCTCGAATATCAACGTCCTTAACATCATGCTCGAATTCGAGGCCGACCTCAATGAGGAGGGCAAGGTGGAGTGTAAAACAGAGCACTCAGAACCTGAATTGATCATCAACCGTCAAAGACTTGACAGCGATCCCGAGTTTTCCGAAGCCATCAACGATCTAGCTACCAAAATACGGGACGCATTCGATTTCCCAAGTACAGACCAAAACAAGGAAACACCAAGGCTGGCAGGGTGGGGCGCCGTGGCCCACGAGGTGGGGACCATGCGCATGGATACCCCTAGTCGCATGGATACCCCTAGTCAGCCAGGAGTCGTGGACGAAAATCTCAAAGTCCACGGCTACAACAACCTCTACGTTTGCGATATGTCGATCTTCACTTTCAGCCCGATGGCAAATCCGTCGCTGACGTTGACGGCCCTTGCCATGAGATTGGGGGACCACCTCTCGGAATCGGAGTCCGAAAGCCCTGCAGAGCGGGAATGAACACAGAGAGAGCCAGTGAAGCAACTCGAAGGTTGCGGCGAAAGACTGCGTCAGAATATCAAAGATAAACCATACGAAAGGGCAGTCATCTTGCCGGCGGAAAAAACAAATACTTACCGGGATAAGCTGGCAGTAAAGGAGGTCATTGCGCTACGCGCCGGTTGGCGGCGTCCTCGGTATCACTTCACTCATGATACATAGGGCCAACCACTCATATATTCATGGCTATGGTCACAAGACTGTCTCGTCAATTGTCATCTTTGCACTCGAAAACCGAACTAATCCTCCTAGTACACTTTTCATGATTCTTGTCTAGCGCATAAGAACTAGGGAACATCCTAGACACCGACTCGTTCAAGAGGAGGCGCCATTATCCAGGTGGGTTATATTAACTCCTTTTCACTGTCTGCTTGTCCACCCTCTGCACTAGCCTCTGTCTCTACCTGTTCACCGTTTTCTGCCGGTCATTCTATATTATCGAAGAAAGCTCTACATATATTTTCATCTCCACCACCATCATGAGTCCTGAGTCGCTGCCGAGTCCACTTTCAATTGGTCCGCCCCGACGTGACCTGCTACCAAAGCCAGCAGAGAAAGGGAAAGCTATGGAGGAGACCATCAATACTGCAGCCACGGATCCCCTGCCCACCGTCATGATACCAGCTGCGCCTTCGTCGACTGAAACAATCATTGGGCGAAACATGTGTGTCTTGGCTGAGTTCATGAAACCTCGTCCTGCAAACGCCCGGCATGTCAGGGTCATTGCCGTCGACGGGATTGATAGACTTGCAGTACACGCCAACCTACAACATCGTATCACAAGAGATCTTCAGTATGCAGTCCGCGTAGTCAGCGAGGATTGCTTCTATCCTCCTGACAACCAACCATCGGAGCTCTCCCAGTTCATACGACAAGTCCAGACTTGGGGTGCGATGTGGGATTTGATTCTCCACGCACCCTCTATCTCTTCATCGTCTTTTGAACTCGCTAACCCGACTCACATGCATGCTGATTACCCTGTGACACCAACGGAGTGCCCCCGTTGATATACGTTCTGGCTCTTTCACCCTCGATGGCTACAATGCAAGCAATTCAACGTACAATGGGCTCGAATGATCCATGGCGCTGGCTGTCCGGTTACTGGAAGAATAGCTCAAGCCCAGATGTCACGATCGATATTCAAGACATCGCAGACGCCAGCTATCGAAACGAGGTTTTACGAATTCAGATCCGCGGCACGTACAATCTCGTCGTGATCAAAGAAGGAAATAGAGGACTGAATATCAACCCGCAACAGCTGCGACGCGTGATATTTGAGGTCCAGGAATGGATTCGCTGGTGGATATGGTCTTGCTATTTGTGTATTTCTTGGGAGTGTTGAAGGCAACAGGTTCATCGACAGCGGGAGGAGAGGTAGATCATTCTTCGGGCAGAAAACTCTCATACTGGTGATTGTTGCGATACTTGATGGCTTACACCTGAAACTATTTTACAAGACAAGTCACACTGAAAATAACGGTCAGCGCTAATCTCATGATCGCTCCCCCCCTCATCAAAAGCTCTCCTCCTTGATAGTTGAAAGAGTCTCTATCGGATCCTCATCCATATCACTAATCTCTGAGTCCCCCACTAGACCCTTGTTGGCCTTGCTCCTACTTCGGAAGCGTCGTCGTCGTACCGCTGGTTATGGGTCTTGCCTCGATTCCATGCCCTCTTGCTCTGAACCCTTCACGCGCTCTCGTTGTAGAAGAAGTTCTAGGTGATGAACCTGTTGACTTTGGTTCATATACTCTTCGGTATGCTGGGCAGACTCGAGTTGGATTTTTGGTTTGAGTTGCTGGACTTCGGCGTTGTGCTGTTGCCTCGTCTGCTCCAAAGTGATTCAAGTTTATCGATCTGTTGTGCCTTAGCGGCGAGCTCTAGGACTAGAACCGTGGTGTTGTATCTCATGCGTGATATAACCTGAACGTTGCTGTTCATCTCACGCTCAACTCGAGACTCCCCCAACTTATTGTGTGAATTCCAGATACAGTCCAGGCTCTTTTCCGTCTGGTTGTGCCTGAGTCGGTCATGGTTGAGGCTTGACTCATTGAATCCAGCTTGAAGCTCTTTCAAGTGTTCGTGTGCGTTTGTTATACCTGTCGGAAATAGGCTGAGTCTCCTCGGACTGCTCGTTGATAGTCACGAAACGCCCGACATTTCTCCAATTCTCCGCGCAATCGGGCTCCCTCATTCAAGTATGGCCGCGGATGGCCTTCATTCCCAAGATCTTTAGATTCGCTATTGTATTGTACCGGACGCATCGGTCTTCCGCCCATGCGTAGTAGGGTATTGTATACATCTTCGCGGCGCTCAAGTCGTCTTTTATGAAACCAGAGGCGGAGTCGCTCCTGGACGAGGATCGTAGGCTAGACGTTGGTGAGATACCCCTGTAGAAACATGAGGTCAGAACCCATAATGCGAGGGTCTGGTATTCTCTAAGCTGAGTCTGTCTTGTAGCTCTCCTGCGTCTATCGTGTAGGCTAAGGATGCCTCTCGGGCCTGTACGGTCAAGTTCCTTGACGCATTTGAGCATCATTGTACCACAAAGTATCAGGGAAAGCAAGGCCCCCAACCTAAGCTTCTGTAATCTTCGGTCAATTTCCGCCGATCCTCGACCGTTATGAGTCTGTCTCTGGCAAGATGTCAGTATGTCAATCAGTATGTGTGAGCGTCAGTCATATATCTCACTTCCATGTAGCAATGGCAGCTGATGTCAGACTATCTAAATCTGCAGCGAGTCGTTCACTCAAATCACTGAGCACAAGGTCACGCATTTGAGAATAGCTATCTGAACTGCCTTGATCGAAATCGAGAGGGTTTTTAGGAACCTGGCCACAGTACAGCTGTCTCGTTGAATCTGTCAGGAATGGACCAGAGCTAATCATGGGGTCATGGTGACAAAGAGATTGATATTAGAGAGTAACGTAACTCCGTATGCAGGTCGCCTCCGGCTCACCTTGCTCAGCAACGGGCACTCTCCTCGATGAAGGCATAATTGTAGCAGAATACTTTCGTTGCAAGCTTCTGCTATGATTACAGTACTGTCTACCTTACCACTACTATCATAGCGTACCCTCAAACAGCTCCTACAGTACCATCTCCACAGAATCGCCAGCAAAACGTTCGGCGTGACTGGGAATCGAAGCAGCCAATTAAAAGCTGCTCTGTCGATGACTAACATCTGTCAGGGGCGACCTTCCCCCTTCTAGTACGGTTGCTGTAGGATTACATCAATGCGCAGCTTACATTTTGATACTTGGAGGGGGGGCTGTGCAAGGCTAAGAGCTGCGAAAGTCACGACAAGGCCTTGCCTCTGAAGCATACGATATCCACAGCCTTTTTTAAGTTGAATATTGTTCCTCCACTCTACAGGTAGCGTTGATCTCTCCCGGCGTCGTCCCTTGCTGTCCAAATCTCCATATCAAACATATTATGCTTTGGGCAAATGATGGATCCACTCAGCATTTCAGCCAGTATCATCGCTTTGCTTCAGCTAAGCAGTAAAATTATTACTTATCTGAGCGATGTCAAGGGCGGCCCCAAAGAACTCCAAAGAATTCGCCTGGAGGTGTCCAGTGTTCTCAACCTCTTGATAAAGCTTCAGGATCAGGCAGATCAACCAACGGGCGATGTGTGCACCTCCACATTGAATTCGCTCAATGTGCCCAACGGACCTTTTTCTCAATTTCATTCGGCATTGAAGCGATTGTCATCAAGATTGGCCGCGGTCCAGGGCTGGAAGAAGGTTGGCAAAGCGTTCAAGTGGCCGTTTGAGAAGGAAGAAATGCTGGATATCCTCAACACAATTGAACGACTGAAAGCTCTCTTCATCCTAGCGCTACAGAATGACCATATTGCATTATCACAAACCATCAAAGGTGATACCGAGAATCTACGCGAAGGGGTCAATGAGCTTAGCACAGAAGTCACCAATCTACAACTTGGCCAAAGACATAATGAGATTTGCCGATGGTTATCCGCACCGGATCCGTCCACCAACTACAACAGAGCGTTGCAAGACCGTCATGCAAACACCAGGGACTGGTTCCTCAAGAGCGCTACTTATATGAATTGGCTATCAGTGTCAGGCTCTCTTCTATGGTTGTACGGTATTCCTGGTTGTGGAAAAACAATTCTGAGCTCTACAATAATCCAAAAAACGGTCCAATACTGTAGATCCCGGACCAACTCAATTGTGCTGTACTACTATTTTGACTTCAACGATAGCGAGAAGCAACGGCATGAACAGATGATACGCTCACTAATCATTCAACTGTTTGCGCATTGCGCAACTGTACCATCAACCTTAGAGGCGCTCTACTCCTCATTTTCTGGTGGGGAACGACAACCGAACTTGGAGAAGCTTCTTCCAGTACTAAATCAGATGATGAAAGCGTTCGACGAGATCTATCTTATTATTGACGCTCTCGACGAATGTGGCGATCTGTAGAAATTGTATGGTGTGATATGACTTAATTATTTTTACTGCTTTTCTGGAGAAGGATATCCTTCTCCTTATATGGCCAATATGTCTATGTTGCCACCAAATGTACTCCGAAATTTCTACCTGACACGCTGTCCTCACAGTACAATTTTCTATGGTGGCGGTAATCACACCACCGCCAAGGCTTGGGAGGCGTTGCCACCACATTGCCAAGTGTGAGAAATATGGATAATGTGGAAGGAATACCATGGTCCATTTCGCCATGGCGTATAGCCTCAATATGGCTCATGGCTCAAATGGCCTCAAATCCAACACGANGGACACCGAGGGTGCAAAGAACATCTCTTCGGCTGGTGTTCCAAGCAGTTGCATGCTCGATCAGATGTGCAAAAGCAGAGAATGGAGGATAAAAGGCAAGGGTTCTAGTACGAGATACCTACTCAATGAGAGCCAGAGTGCGTAGATACGCCAATATAGTATCCTCGCTCAAAGGCGTATACCTGTCATTACGTGTAATTAGCTGCCCGCTTCACTTGGTAATGCAAAGATATACACAACCAATTTGCGTGAGGAAATAAAGCAAAGAGCGAAAAACAGCCGTACTGCGGTGATGTCTTTTTAAAAGCCCGGAATACTCGATTGTCGTACGATCCGACAGGGAAATGTGAGCACTACCAAAAGACTACTCTTGTAGAAATTGTATGGTGTGATATGACTTGATTATTTTTACTGCTTTTCTGGAGAAGGATATCCTTCTCCTTATATGGCCAATATGTCTATGTTGCCACCACATTGCCAAGTGTGAGAAATATGGATAATGTGGAAGGAATACCATGGTCCATTTCGCCATGGCGTATAGCCTCAATATGGCTCATGGCTCAAATGGCCTCAAATCCAACACGATCGACAGGAGCTGGTCGCGGATATTGGGGAAATCTGTAGCTGGAAAGATGTAGATTGCCGCATGTTAGTCATGAGTCGGAGGGAGAAAGACATTGAGGATGGGTTGAAATCACTAGTCAAGGAAGCAGGAGCGCTATGCATTCAAAGCGCGCTTGTCAACGCTGATATCCGTCAGTATGTCCATGATCGGCTTCGGACTGATCCGAAGTTGAAAAGATGGCAGAAGGAGCATTCTGACATCGAAGACACTTTAATGCACAAAGCTGATGGAATGTATGCTGAGCGAACTTTCTCCTAGTGATTCATGACTCCCACTAATCAACCCTCAGGTTTCGATGGGTCGTGTGTCAACTGGACGCATTGTGCACCTGCCGAAATGTCGTTCAGCTTCGTAAAGCTCTGACATCACTGCCAGAAACATTAGACAAGACATATGACCGAATACTGAATAAGATCGAGGGAGATGACCGTCACTTTGCCTTCAAAGTACTGCGACGGCTGACGTACTCCCTTCGCCCACTACGCCTGGAAGAGATTGCTGAGGTTTTTGCTGTTGATGCCAAAGAATATCCACAAGTCGACCTCGACAAACGGTTTGAGGACCCACGTGATATTCTGGAGATCTGCTCTAGTCTAATCTCTGTCGAAGACGTGGAGATTCTCTCGCATACTGACTATGCAGATACCGATAATGACACCGGCATCATTGACACTGATACCTCACGCAAAGATGACCGATGGTGTAGAGCCGAGGTGAGGCTAGCACACTTCTCTGTCAAAGAATACTTGGTCTCGGACAGGATCCAGCATGGGCCTGCGATTCAATACGGCCTTCAGGACGTAGAGTCCAACGACTCTATAGCCGAGGAGTGTCTTCTATACCTTCTCCACGTAATTCAGCCAGGTTTTAACCTGCCTGAGAGCCTCACAGAGTATCCTTTAGCTGAATATGCTGCCAAATATTGGCTTGAACATGTGCGGTTTGCTGATTCCACAACGGCTACAGCCCGTACGCTAGTGCGAGAGCTGTTTCTGTCAAAGAAAGAAATGTTCATTAATTGGCTTCAAATCTATGATCCAGACAGCCCAGATGAGAGCCCCTCATTGAACGTTATACATCACCCAGAGAGATATGGTCCTCGGCTATACTACGCATCTTTGCTTGGGCTGTCAGAGGTGGTTGAGAACCTTGTCAAAAGTGGGGTCGATGTCAACGCACGCGGCGGAAGTCAGATAAATGCTTTGTCAGCGGCTGTGGGATCAGGCCACATAGAGGTAGTGCAGCTCCTCCTTGACAACAAAGCTGTCGTCGATGCTCCAGAGGGGGGGAGTGCGTTAGTGAGTGCGCTATTCGCAAGCCACGAGGAAATAGCCATGCTGCTTATCGCTAACGGAGCTGACGTTGAGTCTCCGAGACTTAAGAGGCTCTATAGTCCGCTCCGGGCATCAGTGATGGCATGCAGTCCAAAGTGTATCCAGTTCATAATAGACAGCGGTGCTGATGTCAATGCCGAGTTGGGGTTCCGCGAGAACGCATTGATATCAGCTTGCCGCTTTGGACGTGAGGAGATAGTGCAGCTACTGCTAGATAATGATGCGACTATCTACCCACAAACCTTGCTAGCGGCGCTTACCAAAGAGCGTTTGCTGCAGATGCTTATTGAACACGGTGGTGACCTAGACCAGAAGGACATCGAGGGCAAAGCTGTTTGTCATTATGCGTCAGCAGGTGGGGATGTGAAAGCACTCGAACTGCTTACGAGCCGTGGATCAAATTTGTCAGCCATAGACAAACAAGGAAGAACTTGCCTTCACCTCGCAAGTGCTTCTGGTTCTCGGGGTGACCCGGAAGTAGTCACCGTGCTTTTGAAGCATGGCTTTGATCCAAATGCATTGGATCGCAATGGCTGGACTCCTCTACATTGGGCTGCTAAACAAGGGGATGCCGAAACGATTGCGATCTTGGAGGACGCAGGGGCGAAATTTAACACTGAGACCATCAAAGGCTGGACGCCAGCTGGGGAAAAGGGTCTGGAGACTAGAGGAATATGCGACGGTTGCGATCTGGTTTGTAAGCCTCCGAACACCATTTTTGGTGACATCTGACAGATTTAGGTCATATATGGACCCCGATACAGGTGCATGGACTGCTATGACTTCGACTACTGCTTCAAATGCAAGCACTCATCCGAAAAGACTCACCCAGGACATATATTCATCATAAATCCAACACACTTGGAGAAATATCCGCCGTATTGTGATGGCTGCTCTATGGTAGGCAATCCGTTAATTAAAGTCGTGCTTTTATTGGCTAATGTAGGCAGAACATGTATGAGTCACGCTACAAGTGTCTCGACTGTCGAAACTTTGACTATTGCTTCAAATGTAAATCGTCATCGGATGAGACTCATCCGGGACATAGACTCATCAAGGACCCAACGCCTGACCAGCTTCGAGAGTTTTGGGGTGACGAGTAAGAGGCGCGAGCTTTGGAACAGCATATTGCAGCTAAAATGACCAAGATCGACGAGAAATAGGCGTGGAATGTCATGTTAGTGCATTCTCAAGAGGAATTTAGGGGAAATCTAAAAACGCTGTCACTGCAACTATGTTCCACTACACACAGAGGCTACTAACCCACGACCTCTGCCACGAACACCATCGAGATTATTACCATTCCCAGCATCCGCTCATTTCTCACCAATTCTGCTGGTCATTCGTTTCCACACTGAATCTTGAACAGCACTCCTGTCCTAAACAACACGACACCATAGCCTCCCCTCATGATATTTCAAACAGCCACATCTGCGAACAAATCCATCGAAGCTCCTCCTATCTGCGGATCCAAAACCGTACACTTCACCCTATCTTAACCGCCACAAACCCTTTCCCATTCAGCTCATCCACCAGCCCACTTTCCTCACCATCCCGTCCGGAACGTCTTTCTCACCCATCGCAACACCCCCTGTCTCTTCGCCCAGCCCCCGGCCCACTCCCCACTCCCTCGCTTGGAAGCCCACAACTCCCCCATCTTCCACGTTCCCTTTCCCCAGCCGCCTGGAGCCTACGACGAGGCGCAAGATTCATAAGCTGATGCACGAGTGATGTATGCACCAAATCAGCTCCCTATATAACCATGCATATGCATGCTGAAAAGCTTGAGAGATGGCCCGGGGGGTGAGTGGACAGAACAGACGTTCCACGCTGAATGAGGAATTTTTCACTAGACTCCGGCCGTGTGAATGCAAAGATTTTGTTTCGTCTTGTCTCCTAGTGGTAGGAGATGACGAAGATTGTCTGCAAGTTTTGATTTTCATAACATCAACTACACAAACAATGGAGAACAAGAACAAAGACATACTTACCTGATCTGAGGATGCGGCCGAAGAGGCGCCAGAATCAAGACAATAACCAGACCCAGCACCAGCACCAGAACCAGCACCACGAACCAAGCGCACCATCATCCCCCCCAAAATGCGCACGAGCATAGCCAGCTCTATATAGACGCAACCGGCAGCGCTCCCATCTCCCAACATCCCAAAAACACATCATGCCCAACACACGTACCCACGCTAACATCAACCCAAGATCCAAGTGCCACACAACTCCAATCCAATCCAATCATAGGGGGAAAACAGATTTGCCAGCGTGCAGTGTAGTATAGAAGAATGATTCTCTCTTGTTGTTCTCTTTCCTTTTTTCTCTCTTTCACAAAACATGCCCCATGCTCGCCGAACAGTCCCATTCCCAATGCGTAATCGCGTCTTTCGCGTGGACAGTGCAGCAGTATCTACCTCACGAACGAAGGGGTAGAAACGGACAGATGGACGTGCGTGCGTGCGTGATTAGAGTGTACAGGCTACGGTACAGGTGAAGGATACAAGGACGGATAGATCTGGGCTAGCATACACAACTCCACAAGCGCGCGCACACAGCCCCCACAAACCACCAACCCACAGCAACGAGATCACTTATGCCCGTATAATCACAGCTCTCGTCACAGCAGGTCTGCATAGTGCGTGCGGTGAGTATGAACGCGCGAGCGACGCAGGCTAGTGATGTGGTAGGCTTGGGACTGGCTTGTGGCAGGCTTGTGGTAACATTGTGGTACTATGACCTCGAGACCTGGGGGTGGGTTTGCTAGATACCTATACGAGTACAGTGCACCTGAAGGCGCGGCCACGTGGGGGCGGGGTGTGGAAAGCGGGGAGGGTGAGGGAAGGGAAGCAAAGCGTGTGTCATCACGTTTGAAGAGAACGGTATGTAGAACTGACTGAATAGATCCCACGTGGGAAACATCTAGGTTCGAAGGGCCCGTTCGTTAACCCCAATGTGCATTAGCGATCCCGGAGCCAAGTGTGTGGGCACACGCATGACACGGGTCACGGATATTCGCATATCGCATATCGCATATGTATACTCTATAGAACAAAGGCCGAATGCGGAATGCCAAGGCCCGTCCAAATCCGGATCCAGCTGCAAGCATGAGATTGAACTAGTGAACCCACATTCCCTCTCTTAGCTCTATAATCTATGCGAATTGATCACAATCAGATATGTAGCTGGCGCCAAAAAAAAAATACCCTTGCGTAAGATACCGTATGGACCTACATACATGCCCTCCCCCCGCTTCCAAACTTCCTCCCGTCCGCACGCCGCCAAGGAAACGAACGGCTCATGATCCCTCGGCGGTGAAGTTGGTCGTGAGGAGGTCTTTGTTGCCCGGGAGGATGTAATTCTTGTACTTGGGCAGGTTGGCAATGACATCATCCGGCAGGTTCAACGTATCCTTGACGACCTGTGGCGGCGTGAGGCCGAGCCACTGCGCGACGGAGATATCTGCAACAACGGGCGAAAACGTCAGCTCAAGGGATTCACAATTGGTTTGTTTCATCTTTCCGGAAATGCGGCGAACAGAGAGCGACACGGGGTGGGGGGCCAAAAACGTACCGCTGAAGTGCGGCGACTGCAGGACTTCCAGGTAGACGACGTCGACGTCGCCCGTGTTCTCGATGAAATGGCTGTCCGGGAACGGGACATACCCGACGTCGCCCTGGGTGAAGTCGAAGGTGCGCGAGGCGGAGGGGGCCGAGAAGACAGTGATGCGGGCGCTGCCGGCGAGGAAGAAGTTCCACTCGTCGCTGGTGGGGTGCCAGTGGATCTCGCGCATGGCGCCCGGCTGGATGGTGACGAGGGCGGCGCTGAAGTTGTAGGCGATGGGGAACGTGGTCGGGTCGATGAGCTTGATGGAGCCGCCGGGGACGACGTACGGGTCTTGTTGCGACCAGTGGTAGGTGTATGATACGGGGGCGGGGATGCTGCCGTCGGGACCGGTGATGTTTTGGGCCGAGAGGTTGCTCGGTGCTGGGGTGCCGGGGAAGATGTAAAGCTCCTTTTGGGGCGTGTCTTTGAAAGCGGAGACGTCTGTGCGGAGATTCTTAGCCATGACGGATTTGGGAGTCCGGAGGAAGAGCTCGGACGCGAGGAAAGTGTTCTGTTCGGAGAAAGTGCCGGAGTCGAAGACTAGAAGAAACTCGGTACCCTCTCCAAGGGCTTGGATGGAGTGGGGCAGTCCGGCCGGGAAGAACCAGACATCTCCTGCGTTGAGGTCGTCATAGGTGGTCTGGCCAGCGTCGTTGACGGCTCCGACCCTGGCGCTACCGTTGAAGATGTACGCCCATTCATTGGCTTGGTGCCAGTGAAGTTCGCGGTAAGCATAAGGAGACAGCTTCATATCTACGCCCGCCATTTGGGACGCTGCTGGAAGTTGGTCGATATTCTGCTGACGAGCGAATCCGGCTCCGTTCAGTCCAGGGCGATTGTAGCTCAACCCGAGCGGCCAATGAAGATTGGTAAAATCCCCAGAATCTGTTCCCGGTGGAGCATAAGAATCAGGGTTTAGTTTCTCGTAGATCATGTTACCTGCAATGGCGTAAGCAAGACATCTTGATCAAATTTGCAGGGTTTCTTAGTACGTGGCCCAGGATCCGTTCCTCCGTTGCTGCCCCGAATCGGCTGAGGGTTCTCAGCTTCGTCGAGGTCAATGTACAGGCCCAGATCGGCATCCGCTGTCTGACCTGGAGCGAGATCATAGTTGGTAATGATGGCTGAGTCTGCCGGATTGACTGGGTTGCCGTTTGGACCAAGGAATTCCTCTGAACCGTAGGGTTGGCCAGAACTATCAGGCGGGCCAGCGGCTTGACCAGTTGGTATAGATAGAGGTAAAGCAGCTCCGGTAGGGGCCGCAACTATCTTTGGTACCAAAGCGGCTACTATGCAAGCGCTGAGGAGCTTTCTTATTGGATGCATGATGACAGTATGAAAGAGGTTATTCAACGTTCCAACTGAGCTCCCTCAAAGTTAGGGTCTCAGAAAGTTCGATTCAGAGGGGACGAGCTTAGAGTATATGTACCTCCGCTTCACCGGCCAGCTGCCAACAACATGTGCAAGGTTGAGATCCTGCAAGATATCAATGAAATGCCAAAGCGGATAAGCCGAGGTCGTTTTGTTCCCCGTCAGCCGATCTTGAGCCAAGAGCAAGTGCATAGCTACGTCAACAGATTGGCTGTAGCCAGTAGCCTTTCCGGAAGTGGCCGACATGAGCAAGGAGTTGACGCAATGCAAATGCGAGTTGGATACCTATCCGAGGGCAAGTGTGAGGCATATAGGACCGGCATGGTTACATTTTTCCTCTCGTCCGTGTGAGTCGGAGGTGCCAAGGTCAGCACTGACATCAGGCGGTTCTGTCGGATGGTTTCAGACCCGTAGCCATCCGGGGTACGGTGAGAATATGTATACTACTCAGCTGGAGAAAGTGGAGTCCAGAAAGAGCGGGGCCTCGCGAAGGGGAGGTTGTAGGATAGGTAGAGACAGTAAGAGGATGCGAATACGGGGGTGGGGGTGTGATAGGAATGGGATCCTAATCCAATACATGAAGGAAGCAAGGGCGGTGTGATGTTGAGGAATCCCAAAGGAAGTGGAGGTGATGAAGTAGGTAGTAGAGGTACTTAGCTCACAGGTTCAAATATGCAGGGAATCCGGGAGGGATCCTGCCGGGGACCGGAGAGGGTCCTCGCATGCCGTTGCTGCACGAGGGGCTCACCGTGCATGTTGGTATTGCCCCACCGAGAGTACCTACCTATATTGAATTTAGTACCGGTATCGATATGCGGGACTATCTTGTCGAATCTCATATACATATGTATATATATGCTCGTACTCGTAGTAAGGTTTCCAAGTGCATGATCGCATCTGCAATTTTGATAGTTGGATATGTCGTCTTACTTGATCATCACATAATAAGTAGTACTAAGAACAATAATACCTATCATAGTAAAGTGGTTCTTCATGTCCCGCCTCGAGCAATAAGTCGGCATCGCCAAGACTCAACGCCAAGATTACTTATGCGCCAAGATTTTCCGCCAAGAATCTCCGCCAAGATCTTGGATATGTAACGCCCCGCCTGGGCGTAATGGCCCAAGTGCTACTAAGGTTCAATATATGCGCTTCATTTACATTCACCAGTTGTCCTCGGACCACCAGGACCTCAATCCAATCGAATGAAACAAGCTCGCCAACCACCTTACAGCTTGCCCGTGCCAAGTTGATCTTCCCACCTAGAGTATCTTAACTGGCCATCTTCCATTTCTTGCTTCCCTGATCCTAGATTGACACGGACGCTCTTCTGCTGCACAATCAAACCTCTCAGACTATTCCAAGACCCGCAAGCAAGCACAAGTCTAGCTGCTTGGCGTGGACATCTGCAAGAGGCGGCGCTTCGTCTCCAATTCGAGGTCGAATCCCCGTCTCTAGACCTATCAATCTTCTTCCTCATATTGCCACAGCCTTCGCGGATTATCCACGAATATCTTCTGTATCAGTGCTTCGTCTTTTCCGCACCACTCTTTGCACCGAGCAATGAAATCCGGAACATCAACCTTCCGATACTCTTGCAATGGCTGCCTATCACCCCGAGGATTGGCCGCAACGCCTCCTGTATGTGGCCAGTCGGAAGCCCATACAACCTGAGTAGGTGCAATCCGGAGGATCTCTCGAACATAACCATCCAGTTCTGGTAATTCAGCAAAACGGTAGATGCCGCTCAGCTTCACCCAGACCTGCTTTTTGGAAAGCAAGTGCATGAATTCTGTGTATCCGAGCTGGAGACGTGGGGCAAGGTTCTTCTCAGGCGTCGCGAGATGATCTACGACCACCGGCACTCCCAATTTGGGAATCTCGCTCCCGATCTTCTCAATGTCTGCAAGACCAATGTGCAGCTGGATCGCCCACTTCAAACGGTGGATCCTTTGAACATACGACCTCAATACTGTTGTCAATTCTTCCTTAGTCTTATTCTGCGAGGTTGACTTAAGGTTGATTCTAACGCCTCTGACTCCCGAAGCATGCATATCGTCCAGATCCTGATCGGATATCGCATCCGGGTCTATGGAAACCACCGCGCGGCCTTTGCCTTTCAGTTGACGAAGAGACCGTAGCAGCAGATCATTGTCGGTGCCATAGACCGATATCGCTACAAGGCAGACATGATCAGTACCAAGCTGCTCCTCGAATTGCAGCAAGTCTTCAAGGCTTGCTTTCTTCGGCCGGAATGCATGATCTTTCGCGAAGGGGAAAGCTGCCTGCAAAGGAGTGTTCAGCATCGAGGCGGACTACTGGTATTCTATCACGGACCTCATCAACGACGTGCACATGGCTGTCCCACGTCCCACGTGGGAGATGTGTGGACTTTGGACTGCCCATGGTGGGCGCCCTTCGAGACCAGAATTCTAGTGACCGGGCAATGGAAAGTGTGAACTGAAGTTTGGAGGCACGTTCGATCTGCAAGCGAGGAGCAAGCGGCCGCGCGACAACGTCAACGAGACCCCTGCACCTTGCGAGAGGATGCGGGAATGGCGGCATGCAGACTTTCGGCAACGGCTGGAACTTCGCACCTCGGTCGATAATGCGGAGACGCGGCTTTTTCGCCACGACCCGGTAGAAAGACAGAAATATCCGGCAGGCGTCGGCGTCGGAGTTGCGGTGATCAATGTAATTGATAGGGTATGCCGTCTCGACAGCGGATCATATTCTGGCGGTCAAGCTACTTCATGCAGGGAGTGCGGGGTACTCTATCCTCACCAGCCGCCGACCCCGCCCGTCTCCCTTGTGGTCTGGAGATATTTAGTTTGTATTAGGTTCGATTATTAATGGCGCTGATTCTATTGATGAAGTGGGCTTCTTATTTTCTTCCCTAACACTATCACAAATGAATCCGACGACATGACATAAGGATAGTGTTATTATTCCATCACATCTATTGTCTCGGAGACAGTGACTCAGATTGCCGCAAGCCTTCACCACTACAACATACATAGGTACATGATCAATCCCAGCCTTCAAAAATACCAGGATTCTCCAGGCCAGCCAGCGTTACGGATTCCCCCACTTCATTGCCCACATGAACCTATTTAAGCCTGCGCTCAAGGTAATCGCATATTCCATCTGCAGTGAACAAGATTTTCACACGTGTACCAAAGACGCGCTCCATCAAGATTTCGAGAAAGTCGTACAGAAACCAGCCAGTCCTTCGATCACCCTGTCGGTCTTCGCACAGCTGGATGCCATCAATCACAACGACAAGTCGCGGTCCAGGAGCCATGATGCCACATCCGGGAACGATGGCGAGGAGGTCTTCCAGTATGGCCAAAGCACGAGGAAGCGTTTCCCTGCTTCTGTCCAGCGCTTCGAATCGACCGGGGCTAAGATCTTTCTTCTTTGAGTAATCGTCGGGCAGGATCCAGATCAGTTGATGGATCAACGAGTAGACCATATATATATAAGAATGTCGGTCCCCGATCCCGGACCTTGGCACCGATGCGCTATCACGGTGAACCTCGACCGATCGTACTCCGAGAACACATACTCGGATATTGATGTCAACTTGCTGGGCTGAGATACATTGGGGGGACCACTGATCCATAAGGCGCGATGAATGGGATTCATCATCCACCTTTGTACCTCTTGAAACACCTCGCTGGACACGTTTGGGGAAATGTTGTTGTCCTGGTAGTCAAAGCCTTTCGTCCTGAGGTAGTCAAAGTCTTCCGTCGTGACGCCCAAGCTTTGCTCCAGCTTCCGAAGCTCTTCGGATTTGTCCTCGGTGGGCATTTTCTGCTCGCCGGTAGGAGTTGCTTCGGGATTATCAGCAAGTGCACTCTTACTGCCTCGGTTCACACTCACCTCCATCCAACCAGCACAACTTGGCTGGCGATGCGGATGACGAGGCATCCAACGCGCTGGGCGGTGCTGCTTTATCCATGCCAATATATATTTTTATTGTCCTTCTTTTTCTGCGAATCATTCGGCTGCATCCCGGTACTTGAGAGAAGCTTTTTCCGAATCCTTCACATGGTCCTAAAAGATTGACCAAGGTTCACTGCTCTCCCCACAGCTGGCGTCAAAAGTCATCATCCTCCAAAAATATAGCCGGCCATAGCAGTATACGTAGGTATTCCTTAGCGGGCAATAGACCAGAAAAATTCGACTCCTTCCATCAATGAGTCCAATATCATAAGAACTGAAGATACCAGAACTCCGATTCATTATAGGTAAAAAAGAAATTGTTTAGGAAATTTCGGTGACAATGCTGACTTCTTTTTGGGCTATGGCCCTGGAAATTTCCAGTAACATCTGATCCAAATCCCAAATCATCACCAAAGGAAGCAGAGTACGCCCTCAACCACACTAGACTCCATGTGAAGGCAACCCAAATAAGTCGATAGAACTGCATATGAATACCCGTAATCGGTTCTGCCCACGGCTGGATTAGACCCGACGGATGGTGACTTTTGACACCGGCTGCGCTCTTTAATAATGCGATCTCAGGCTAAAACCCCGTGACTCACTCACCCTGCACCCTGCCAAATCTCCCCAGACGAATACCCCGCCCACATCCCTGCAAATTTCTCCAACGACCACATTCAAAACGCACTAAAGACCGCCCTCCCCTCCCCAAAGCGACAAGACACGAGCGTCACACGCCAAATATCTGGACCCACCTCTCAGGTCCTCTCCCCATTGGACACAGAGAGAGTCTCGAAAGCATCCAGGCAGTAGAGCGCAGCAGTACGGGCAGTGCACGGGTGTCATGATGTTTCATTTCAACACGGTAGGGATTCCGATTGGTGGGGTTTTCCGTGTTAAATTGTTGAGTGAGTGGGCGGCGCCGTGCCGCTCGCCCAATGGCGTTTGGGAATGTGATGTCGACGGGGCTCGAGATGTGTGGGGCGGAGGGCCGATGTCCCTGAAGTCGAGTGCGAGGGATGGCTTGAGGGGGGTTGGACATGTCACGGGGGTCTGGCGTGATGGGGGATGCATTCTGGACGACCATTGTCCTAGCTCCTGGTAGCCCGTCTATCACATTTATGATTGGAACAATACCCGTGCCATCACAGACGTGAATTACCTGACTAAGCGAGGCCATCCACACACCCTTCCTCTAAACCAGATGACGCCTAGCTCTATCCCTGTCTACGCTCTACGATGCAATTCCTTTCCAGACGGCATGAAAAGAACGCATCTATCTTACCGAAAGAACCAATCTCCATCGCCAAGACCCCAACACGCACTCCATTCACGAAAAGTGATTCACTTGATTTATACATAGCTTCAGGGCAAGATCCGAGACCGCAGCGTGCCCCAGCACCCACCCGCTTGAGCATCCACGTCTGGGAATTGATTTCCGTTCTCAGATTCGGGCTTTCGTGATGCTGTATCGAGCCTGACTTACGGTATGCGTATGCGTGGGTTAAGAGTAATGCGTTTGGGTGGTCTTCTGTCAGAAGGGATGGGGGATCCGAGGCAATTGTGAGCTGCATATGCGTGAATGAAATGAACGAATGAATGAATGGAAGCAGTTTCGGGGAATGCTTAAGAGGCGAGGATCTGAGCATAACCTGCTTATATGTGTGTGAGTTGGATGTACGTTGGAGCGCATCGTTGGGAAAGGAAAGAGAAGGGCAGATTTTCTTGATGCAAGTGTGGCTTGCACGTGCATTGATTGGGAGTACTTTCAGAGAATGACGCCCGAGAGAGTAGCTTCCCCACCTGGTTGTTATGGCTCGTACATGCATGGATTGGGAGAATGGTGTGTAGGGAATGTCACCCTGAGAGAGTAAGGTAGCTATCTGATCCAAGTACATATTCGCCATGGCATCGACGGCGGGCAACATTGAGAGACGCACCCGGTGATCGGCGACGCTTTTAGACAGGCGAAAGCAGTGACTTGAGTTGGTTGGAGGCGACATTGATGACAGTTGTAGAAAGGAATGCTCTTCTCTTTCCCACGCCACGCTCGACGCATTCAGGTTTGGAAAGCTGTAAAAGACTGTAGCCCAGACATCCTGTACACAGCAACAAAGAAAACATTCCACCACTTCCGCAACCCTTCATTATTACCATCAAGCTGCTCAGCGAAAAAGCCATCTCTAATCACCGCGATCAGCTCCATCCAAGCTCTCGATTTCGCGACCAAGAGTCTTCTGAAACGCGTGGTCGCTCCACCCCTGGCGGCTGCCGTCGACGGGCGATGGAACAATCAGTATGTCGTCTTTGTCCAGCGCGTCTTTGACGTATAAACTCATACCCGGGCAAGTGAGGAGCAGCTTGATGACAACAGTGTTGCAGTCCTAGATCACCCCTAGCAGCTCATGGATGACTTTTAAGAAATCGCGCCGCCTCTCCGAGCGCTCGTAGTAGTTGATGCCGTCGATGATCCAGAAAAGGAAAGTCGGATCCCGTAGTTGCTGTACCAATTTTCGGAATAGCGCACAGATGGTTTCGAGGTCGTTGTTTTGGATTTTCCAAAGATCGGTCGTCGAGAGGAAAGTCAGGTCCCAAGCGAAGTCGCGCAGCAGGAGCTGACAGACGAAGCTTTTGATCAACCCGGTTGCGTCGGCCATATTGTCTATTCGGGATGTTGTGTGTAGTGAGCAGAAAAAGTGTTGCGACAAGATAGGCTCAATCTGCCCCAGACTTTCCAACATTTTGGCGGATAAGAACGTTGTGGATGAGAACATCTCATTCGCATCACCATTGCCGTTGATCAAGAGAGTACGGGATTTGGGGGAAGAGATCAGCCATTTCAGTAGCTTGGGTGATTGCATCGTCCATTTAACGCGGTCTTGATCAATTATGATTAGCGATTTGCCCATGCTTAGGCAACGCTTTAGGTCTTGTTGAGGAACGTCTGGTGAATGTTTCAATGCGGAAAAGAGTGATGTATGGGATACGGCTGTTCTAAAAATTAGCGGAAAGGATTGGGGGGGTAGAATCTGGCTACACTCACATTCCTTGGGCTTCTCCAATTCGGTTGAGGGCCGAGCTGCTAAGTTTCGGGGTAGCAGTACTCCTTTGTCTCTATTAGTAACTAGCCAAGCTCCATGGCCTGAATGCTCACCTCCTATCCCAGCATCAATGCCTGGGATGCTGGAAAATTGGCTGTAAAGGCTGTTCATAATGTATTTAGCGGTTACTTCTCCAATGCGTGTCGACAACTCTATCTTTGTTATTTCATCGAGCGATAACTTAGAAGTGTTTTGCTGTTCCTTCGACTCGTTCATCTGCCTCGCAATAGTCGTGACAGTCGTATGAACATCTTTCAGCAGGTGCTGCGAGCTGACTGCCGCCTCCTGGTCTACCCTACCAATCAGACCATGGACTTGGTCCAGCTGATTCATTAATTTCTCCTTGTAAGCTTGGCCTAGTGCCATGGCTTTCCATGCTTTCTCTAGCGCACGATCAGCAGGTAGTCTGTGTTTGAGGGTAGTGTACGAACATACTGAGGACGCCCTCGGTGAAGTATATAATTATATAACGCAGAGCAACCAGTACAGCACTGCAGAGCTGTGCGGTCATCTGTACCAGTTCTCGCGGCTTTGAATCAGCGTACAACTCGCGGTATTCAGCCGCACGTCCAACCCAGAATGGGATGTCTGCCAACGCTTGGAAGATCGTGACTCGAACGTCATGGGCCCGTTTTCCGGCCTAAAAGTGTGAGCTTCAGCCAAACATTGAGGGAAGAATGGCCTGTACTGTGACGATCATTTTGAAGACACCACCAACAACCGCTCCGTAGTCTCCACCAAGGAGAAGGTCGAGCCATGTCTCGAATGCTGAGTTGTTATCGACTATCTTATCGCAAAAGTCTCTTGCAGATGAGCTGTCATTGTCTTTCCCATCTTCACGAGCTTTTGCTGCTGTGACCGCCTCCCTAACGTCTTTCCAGGGATTTGAAGAATCAGTGACATTGATTACCGAACTTGCATCCGGGTTAGTCTTCTGTTGGTATTGGACTATCGCCTCTTTGAGCAGCCGCAACTCTTCCTTCGCACCACTGAACAAAGATTCTTCCTCGCTGTACATGGCGCGGCTTAGTATCTGTATCGGCGTTCAGGGGTGTGGAATGGTGTATCTTACTCTTCGAGCTCATCGCTGGTTTCTGGAGTCCCAATTTGTATATACTCGACTGGCAGGTTTTGGGAGCCCTTCCGGCGCCCAAAATGCTGCTTAAAAGATCCGTGTTTAGACATCTTGCCCAGGGCCTTGGCCTATATTTATAATATGAAAGATGAGACCCATCTGATTTCCACAGGGACATCTACCACTCATCGTAAGACCCCGTGCAGAACAGTGCAAATATAGCGTTGCTCAGGAAGACACGATGTCGAGGGCCGGCAAGTCACTTTGCGGCATAGACGTCTGTTAGACGACATGATCACGATAGCCTTATGTTCCTTCACGATGTTCCCTCACAAACGAGGCACACAGCTTGCATGAAGAGTGGGGCCTGTGTATGCAAGGTGCCTCTGTTCTGGACCGGTCTATCGGCTAGAAGGTTGCTCCGAAAGAACGGAAGCCTCGGATACTGGTAAAGGGTGACGCGTCCCCGCGAAGGATTTGGAGTATGATGTCCATTTGAACGACCTGCCACCGTTTGCTTACTTCACCACTTGTCGCATTGTCTTTTCCTCACAGTCTATTCAGAGATGAGAGTCAGCTCGAGCCATGTCCTGCCTTGAGGCTACTTCGAGATACACACCACAAATCAGCCTCATCTCAGGCGTGGAGATAAGCCCTTTCCCCGCGTATGTAGCGACATGTAGCGACTTGAAGCCCGACGCTATCCGTTGATCACCGTCAACTTTGTCCGTACTCTGTGATTCGTCCCACCCCCCGAGAGATAGTGCCCGTCCTGTCAACGGTCAAATCGTCAGCACTAATGCATGCCATGTCATCTCGTTGTCAATCTTCTGTACGTCTCCTATCAGGGTTGCGAGTTGATGTACTTACCATTCTCCTTTCATCGAAATGATGATCTCTAGTGTATAAAGCATGCATACACCTCGCTATTATACGAAACGAGTCATCCATCCGAGGGTGTGCTTTGCCCATGGATCAATTTTAGCTGGATTGTGGTAGTCAACGGGGAGTGAGAAAAAGAGCCATGTCGATGGAGAAGACAGTGTGAGGCGGAAAGAAGTTGGGTGTTTGAACTTCGGGGCCCAATATAAGGTAAGCACACTAAGGCAGTTGATTCTAGATCCGAATAGGTTAGTGTGAATTCCCCGCACTTAGCCTCCGGCGTTACCTAAGGTAAGGTACCTAGCCTGCGGACTCGGAGGTCGCAATGTTGTACATATCAGGAAAATCTCCCTATATCCTGCGAACCCTGCAGCCATGTAAGGAGTACCTTATGTTACTTCTGAGCCCCATCTACGCATCATCATGTAGACGAGCGTATTGATTCGATGTCTATGCATCCGCCAAACTCTACTATTTTCTTACTCCTTCAGCTTATCAAGTCATCTGCAGGATGACAATGACTGCTGAAAGTGTACGTATGGCTCGATGGCAATTCAAGTCGGGACGCACGCGAATCGAGGCTACACATGAATACTTCGAAGAAATTGTGGTAGCCTTGCGGAGCGCGTCAAGTTACCCTCCACCAAGTTCCTTCTGGAACGGGAAGGTGGGGCCAAAGAAAACATTTTCAGCCTCATGCTGTCCTCGCGACAGCCTCACAAACATCTGGTACCCTGTTGTTGATCTCGATAAGAGCTTCCCAGTCTCGTCTTTCTAGTCATCATGCCTCCTACGAATCATAATACCTCGCAGCAGCGAGCATTGCTTTGATCATTGACCCTTGAAAACCCTCAAACGACATGGATAGTAAGGCTGTTGATGAGGAGGTCCAAGTCCGGACGGAAGCCACCGGGGGCATTGAAAGTCCCCCAACAAATGAGAACACCAACACTTCGAGCCTGCCTACCGAAGCCACCAAGTGCATTGAAAGCCCCCAAATAAATGAGAACACCAACACTTCGAGCCTGCCTACCGAAGCCACCAAGCGCATTGAAAGCCCCCCGACAAATGAGAACACTAGCACTTGGAGCCTGCCTTCACTTCATGACCCCGCGAAAGCTACCGATTTCGACAGTGCTCGCAACGAGAATGGCTTGCATTCGGGGCAGGCTCTTGACGGCGAGCTATCCGTTAGTGGGAGCCCTGCCGGTGCTCATGGAGAAGTCAGTGCAGGTATGTTGAACACAAATTTTCTTGTGAAACTGTAGACTGATCGCTATGCAAGCTGATACGGTGAATGAAGAACGTCCCAGTGAGCAGCTGTCTGATGATCTTGAAATAGAAGAGGTGACCCGTCTTTGGAAGGATGACGCAAAAGCTACCGATTTCGACAGCACTTGTAACGAGAATGGCCTGCATTCGAGACAGGCTGTTGACGGCGAGCTATCCGTTAGTGGGAGTCTTGACGATGCTCATGGAGAAGTCAGTGCGGGTGTGTTGACACAGCTCCTCTGGTGAAACTGTAGACTGATCGCTATGAAAGACTATACGGTGGATGAAGGACGTCCCAGTGAGCAAATGTCTAGTGATCCTGAAGAAAAAGAAGTGACTCGTTCTTGGGAGAAATCCAGGACCACATCGAGAAATAAGTATGCCGACCAAGTAACACGATATCAGTCAGGTGAAGACAAACTTCAAAAACGTATCAAGAAAAGCTCAAAGCGTGCCGCACAGCAGAGGAAGTATATCCAACCCGTGGAAGATAGGATGAGCGATTTGGAGAAGAGACTGCGACTGATCGAAGGAAACGGGGTCAGACCCGCGCCACCTGCAACTCCGTCCGGCAAGACAAATCAGCCTGCAGGCTTGATCATGGATATCAAGTGAATGACCTTTCAGGAGTATTTGCCAGTTAATCTGTACCCAGAACCCAAGGTAAAACATCGATCGTGGAATACATCCACAAGCCGACACGAGTTCCCAGGCAAATCGCGTCACCTGATCGAGGTCGTCGTTGGCGCTACACCTCAACCTGAGCGGCGGGGGAAATATCAGAATACCAAGCTACTGGCAGCTCCACTAGATTTTGTGGCCTCTAATACTAGTCTCCCAGCCCATGAACCGCAGACCAATGATGCCCAGCTCGTCCAGCCTGACCGTATTCGCATCAACTCGCCTCTGTTACTTGACGCTCTCCAGAATATTACCGGCCAGGTCTTCGGTCACTCGCTCAGTCATTCGCAAATTGCTTACGAGACTGTATTGCAAGATCAGGTCATACTGAGACCATTCAAGATCTTTGTTACTTTCGAGAAGCAGATCAGGGACGAAATCAACCGACTAGAGAAGATGCATGTGCACAGTGGCAATGGATACAATGCAGATGCACCAGACGCTGCCGAACATGAGGACGAAAGACCGCGATCTCCGGCAGTCATTGATCCTTTCCAGTACCTTGTACCGGATCCCTCAGGCGGAGATTCCTCCGATGGCGTCGAGGGTGACGAATCCCAAGACTCCACAGAAAAAGGCGTGCGAGATGAGGGTATACCTCGTTTGGAATCGATAAGCTGTCTCGAAGAACTGCGGGTCTTGAGAGAGCTACTAGACAGAGATTTAAAACCAACATTTGATCTACGTAAACAGATCCAGGACGGTATCACCCGTAACATAGCCTTCCAAGACCTCTGGCATCTCTTTCCACTAGGGGATGAGATTGTCTCTAACGACGCCAGTGGACAGAAACAGATATACCGCATTCTAAATGTCGCCGGCGGGAAGCCTTTTCTATGTAGTAGACATCTTGCAGGTATGGGACAAGAGGAGTCGACATTATACGCAAGAGACCTACCCAAATTTGAAGTACTGGCTTACTTTTATGCTTTTGATGGAAAGGAACTTGGTGCATGTCAGCAATTATATACCATCAAATCATACGAGGGGAACAAAGCGATCACATCCTTGCCATGCTTCCCAATCATCTACTCGAAAAATTCCCGGGGGCTGAAGCCTCGTGACTTCTTTATCGAAAGAGGCAGACGGTTCATTGAGTTAACGCGCACGCCGGACGTCGTGCATAAGAGATATGATGGTTTGACTCTGGCTATGGATGCACTTAGAGAAGAGGTAAAGCCGACCCCGACTCGCATGCGAGCCATTGAATAACTCTCAAACTATCAGATCGACTCTGAGGTTATAGTCGACGTTAGTATGGCCGTGTTAAAGAATAATATGACCGTAGGTTTTGGTGTCACACAAGAGCTCGAATCAGACCGCCGAGGATTTCTGGAGTTCCTAGACCCCTATTGCTTCTGTCAGAACACTCCGATTCACCGAGACTATGAGATAGAGCAAAAGCGAAGTGTCAGAATGCTAGAGGACAAGGATTTCATGCACGAATTCATTGAGTCTGACCACGAGCTGACCGAAGAGGATTGTTTGGTATGCCCTTGCTGGATTTATGGCTATGTGCTGAGGAGTCGAAAGTGGGTAAAGCTGGAGGTCAGCCTTGTCGAGGACATCAAGGACCATGGGAGTGGGTTTGATTCTCTGGTCCTTCCAGAGGGGCATAAGGAAACACTGCTAGCTTTAGTCCAAAGTCATTCCAGAGGCCAAAAATTGGAGAATAGTCCCAAAGCAGAGAACCGGCAGATGGACCTTGTGCGTGGTAAAGGTAAAGGTCTGATCATCCTGCTACACGGCGAGCCTGGCGTGGGAAAATCATCCACAGCCGAGTCTATCGCAGAGTTTACGCGCAGACCACTTTTCCAAGTCACCGGCGGAAATATCGGCGGTTCTGCAGACCAAGTCGAGGAGAGACTTGAAAACCACTTCCAGCTCGCTCACAAATGGGGTTGCGTATTACTACTAGATGAAGCCGATGTATTCCTCGAAGCAAGGAGCAAGACTGATCTCAAACGCAATGCAGTCGTCTCGGTTTTCCTCAGAGTCCTCGAATACTACTCTGGCATTCTCTTCCTGACTACGAACCGCGTTGGCGCCTTCGACCAAGCCTTCCGCAGTCGTATCCACATGAGCCTCTTCTATCCGAAAATCGATGAAGACGCCACCATCAGGATCTGGGAAATGAACATCGACCGCGCTCGTGAGAGCTGGGCTGAAAATCTCACCGTCGAAGACCCGGAACGCAAGAGCATTCTCAATTTCGCAGCTAAGCATTACAAGGAGCTGGCAAAGTCTGAAAATACGTGGAACGGCCGGCAGATTCGCAATGCCTTTCAGACCGCTATCGCTCTGGCGGAGTGGGACGTTCACCAAGCCGAATTGAAGTTTAAATCGCGTGACAAGCTCACTCCGAGGCTGGCTGCGGAGCACTTTGACCGGGTGGCGAAGGCATCGAAGCATTTCGACGCGTACTTGAAGGAGACCCAAATTGGAACTGAGGCGGATTTGGCGATGCAGAATCGGGAGCGGAGGGACGACTTTCGTGGGGCGGAACGCTGATATCTGAAGTACCAGACGAACCACAGACACAGAGCTGACTCGCATACGTCATTAGGGGACATAATAGTGGAGACGAATCGATCAAATTCGTAGGTCCTAAACAAACTGGATGCAAATGTCCTAGAAGGTTTGAGGACATATACGAGCTGGACTCTGGTGATAGAAACGGTGGAGCTCTTCTTTCTTTCGTTTAGCCCTAAAGGTCTGCGCGTTCGCACTGCGCATTAGCATGGATTTGACAAGAAGCATGGACTGAATTGAGGAACGCGCAAAGAAGCGATTACGGTGCGTACAACAATGGCCCCAGAGGGAATCAGTACAAAAGATGCTGACTCCGATTGACCATTATGCTGCCGAAGCCCAGCCGTCGTCAGGTCCATGCCCAATGGCCTTTCCGCAACCAAACCCATCAGATCAAAATCCACCCCCTGAATCCCCACCCTCACCTCCAACTCCAAAGCCCTCAGACAAATTTTCGTCCTCATCCTCCCCCCTTCCCCCTTCAAACCCCTCTCCTCCCCCACTCCTCCCCCCACTCTTCCCCCACAGCATCTACCCCCTCTGCTCCGAACCATACGCCCCATTCGGCGGCCGCCCATCGGACACCGGTAGTGGTGCGCCATTGCTCTGCGTCCCCGCACTGACGGGATGGGGTCTAGGCGCGTAGTCCTTTTCGTCCTCACGGCCGCCCGCAGCGGCGGCGTTCTTCTTCGCTTGGGATTTCTTGTAGAGGCCGTAGCCGAGGGTGATGCACATTTTGGCGGGAAAGGAAAGGAAGGGAGAAGCGTGGGAGGGGAGATTGAGATGGAGAGAGCGGTGTTCGTGTTAGGTAGACTGGGTCCGGGTTGGGGTGACGCAGTGTGGAGGACGTGCGCGTTGTGGGTAGAATGGTAGCGTGGTGAGTGAGTGAGAGAGATTTGATCGCGGATGGAAATCGTGAGTGGGTTTGGAGGGAATGGGGCAGAGCTTTTGAATGGGTTATAGATGGGCTGGATCTGTTTTGAAGACAAAAGAGATATGGGGAGCGAGCTTATATAATAGAGAAGCGTTGAACAGCGCCGCTCACAGTCGTCAAAAGACCGTAATGCATTTTCAGTACGGACCTTGCAACAGAGGCTCAGCCCAGCTGCCGGCATTGCGCGTTCCGGTTCGAAAAAAACAGCAAAAAGTGCGACATTGTTGTTGCAATGTTTAGAAATAACGAAACTTGAAGGAGTGGGAAATTTCCAGAAAAGGTGCGCTTCGCGAGATCTCCAACGTTTATGTTGGATGGAAGGCTGAGTACAACATAAGGTAAGGTGGTTTCGGGGGCGCAAAACTTTGCGGATCCGGCTTAGCGTTTCGCGAGGTTGGCTTACCTGAAAGCTGCGTCCTAGCAACTTGGCCTTTCAACAATGTCCCTAATCCGATGGAGTCTAGCTGATGTTTTGTGTAAACATTCTGGGGTTGCACGGCTCGTTGAAAGTTCAGAGTGGAGTTACTGTACACGACGAGCTTTACCTATCGACACAGTGGCCCCAACTTTTAAACTGGGGTTCAAGCTGCTTTGGGATCGCGAACTCCTCATTCAACTTAGTAGCGGGAACTCGGATTCAGAGAAACTCCAAATGATTTAAGGACAGATGGTCTCAGAGGTAGAGTCCCGGCTATCATATCATTCGACAAAAGACTCCTTCCTCACTGCGTGCCAAATTCACCCTCCCCACCGTCCCAATTTTTATATATAATGCCTCGCCCGGTCTCCATCTCGTCGACATAAACCACGAAACGCATTGGGTCAAACCTGTCTTGTGCATACATATCGACAGGCAATGCAGCTAGCCCGATCATTGCATCGCGATACAGGAAATCAGCTCCTCTGAAGCTACCATCCCATCGCAGGCACAAACCAGATGGAGAGTCATTGATGTATCCCGGTACTTGAATGGCTTGGTCCTGTGGCTGGGACGCCAGAAGGACGATACCCGCAGAGACGACATGGAAGACGGTATCGACGGTGAGTGCTGCACCTGTTATGAATGTAGTATCGACTCTGAGCTCTTGGCTCTTGAGCTCTGCCGCGGATGATGAAGAGTTTCTAGCGTTTCCGAATATCACGCTGAATGGATCATTGATGTTGAAAGATCCTCCCTGTGATGGCGACTGCGGAACCTCCAAAGAGTCTTCAGTCGAATTGCCAGTGCCGATGCCTGAAGAATAGGTGCCAACAATTGCTACAAACCCTATGACATGAGGCGTCCCACCTACAGTGAAACTCCAGCTTAGCGTGAGCACGCAACTTTTCAATTGATTGGCCATCATCTCGTGAATCGCCAGATAGAGACCCCAAACGGCATGACGATACTGCATCAGCGTGGAATCCTCGAAGGCCTCTAGGCGAATGTGGATATCGCTGTATCCAGGGAGTGAATAATCTGTTTCCGAAATCCTGCGAAGCCACCCCCTGCGTGGCAGGTCCAACAGAGCGTTCAGGGTGTTCATGTAGCAGGATCTCCGGTCGAGGCTTCGGGTGCCGAATTTGGTACTGTAGGTAAGACGTGGATCTATGGTGTCTCCTGGAACACTACTGTTTAAATGCAAGGGAATGTCGACTGCGGCTGTGGTTGTATTCTCGGGAGAAGTGGCGTTCAGAGGGACCAGTGACGGTAAAGCTGAAGCCAAATCCACCATCGCACAGCCAAGGAAACTCATCAACATAAAGATCAGCATCCCGCGATGAACAAGCATGTGACAGTGTCTAGGCACTTGACAGCATCATGCAGAGAAACGTATATAATCATGACGTCCAACGATCAGTACGCTTGGGGATGTTGCACTGCGAGGCGAGCTGCTGTTTCGCGGGACACGACGGGAACGCTGAGGCCTGGGATGTTGTAAGAAGTCATAAGCGCTGGATCGCATTTGCCTCGAGTCTTTCGAAGCGTTACGCGGTAGAAGCGACTGGCGATTGCCCATCGCGACATCCATAAGCTTATCCCTCTTCTCGAAAAAAAAAGACCGAGTCCTCCTGAATCTATGTGTCCTCCGATTCTTCAAGCATCAAAGGCAATGGCGCTTTGTGTCATTCTTTAACCCTCGTTAAACTGTTGAGATGTTATTTTCAATTGGCAAAATCAGGAGATCCGGGGAAAAGATTGCCAGTCTCCCACGCGTTCAGCAAGCTTAGGGTGAGGCTCGCGGGATCTCGTTGTACATTTCCGACCGGTTCAGTGTACGTGCTTGTTTATGATGCGTGGTACGAGCTGATGTAAACCTCTCGAAGTTATCTGGTTGTTTAGTTAGCAGCAACAAGGAGCCCCGGAGCAAAGGACAGATTTTGCCCTGTCCTAGATTTACGAAAATTTAAAGAAGGACTGATGGGGTGGACGCCCTCACGTCTTGGCAAGCCAACAACACATCTTGACTGCCTCGGGTCCTCACTGCTACCGAGTGACCGGAATCACAAGTCACTCCAAGTCCCAGTCACCGATACTGGGAAAACGCTACGTTTCTTTTAGCACATCAAGTTGCAATCATATCTTCCAAGGATGGAAAATATACATCGTTGGAAAGCCACCAGAGCTGCGGCCGTCTCTTATTGAAACTCCTTTGACTAAGATTGATGGTAGCCACGCACTACTTCCAGCATATTCCAGAGACACGCTTAGCAGCTGTAGGTACACCAGCGCAGTCCAAGCTCTTTTCGCTTTAGCATAGCTCCAGTGACTTGACAGTGTTCGGCCGACTCGATTGTGACGAGAGCACGGATGCTGCTGAACCACAGGTAATGACAGTAAGTTGTAATCCATCTCTTCACAGTGGAAGATCTACTGCTAGCCTGGAGATTGCAATACCATTTTGATGGCATCTGCCAAAGAGTTGCCGAGGGGCTGCGTGTCTCTGAGGATAAAAAAGGAAATTGATTTAAATAACAGTTTAACATCTACATACTGTCAGGTAAACCCCTCTTTAGCTGAACGGTAGAATGTGCTAACGATAAATAAAAGATTGTCTGGTATCCAAATTCACTTCACACAAGTGGTTCGCCACAACACAAGCCAGTCTCTTAGACGATAGGACAAGCCAGAGGTAAAAAATGGGAAAGTCGATCGAGCGCCTTCATAAGCAGCCTCCTTTCTCTACCTGTGGTCAGCATCTTGGTAGTCCTCTGAGCGCCGTAACACGCAGCTCCTATCTATGATTGTTGGGTTCTAGGCTCACTTTTTTTCCCCCAATCTTTTTCTCGATCCCGAAAATCTTCACGCTACCAATGGTTTCTATTAAGGACATTTCTTCTCCGGCTTCGATGTTATATGTTGCAAGGTTTCACAACGCAATGTCACAGTTCAAACAGGGTGATCTGAATTCTAAGTGCTAATGCCATCGGCCCATTTTTGAGTCTAAGGTATAATATCTATCCTCCTTACCTCGATCGAAAGCATTACTCTGAAAAAAGACCTAGTCTCTATACAGCGGCACGTCACAATGTAATGACTGTATTCCCAACAATGCCGCCTGGTTTCTCTTGACCAAGTTCCGCGCTTCACTGGGCAAGTAGATGACCCTAACGATCGGACCATGTGCACCTCATTCTTTGGGCCCTTGCGCTTCCTGACTTTCTTTGGCGAGGCTAGAGACCTGGGTCGAGGGCACTTTGGTAGAGTCCTGGTCCTTCATGGCATCAACTAGGGCGCCAGGTATTGAAGGCTCTGACGATGGTGCTATTCGTAGTTAGTATTCGCTACAAGCAGATGGCTGAGCCTGCAATCGTTTACCTGAAGGGCCAGTCCTCTGGCCTGTAGCGGCTGGATGTTTCGCTTTGTGCCGACGCGTCGGTGGATGGTGGGCCGCCCTAATGGCATCGATCTGATTGCGATGGTGAGCTGTCAGCTATCCCAGCTTTGACTCGAGTGGATGACTCACCTCTTTGAGCTTCTCATCTCTCACAGCTCGGAGCGGATCGTAGTAGACGTGCTCCAGTATCCCTGCCAGAACGCCGACCATGGTAGCATGTCTCATCCTTGGGTTGACGTTCTCAATCTCCTTGCGAACCTCGTGGAAGTTCAACTCTTCCAACTGGGAGATGAGCCCGATCATGGGCACTGCGACTCTTCGCGCACCATTGTCCATCATAACCGTGCCCTTGTCCATCGCTCGCTCCGTTGGTGCTCGTTGAGAATTACTCCAGCGGAAGGCGTGATGTGTGTCGTTTGAGTTGCGCAGGTCAAAGGTCTCTGGAGAAGTGCGCTTCTCCCAGAAGCGTTTCATGAGTGGGCAATCGAGCTGAAGATGAGCCGAAGGTTAGCAATCAGGCGTTCAAGATCTTCGAGACTCGGAATTTTACCTGACCGAGTAATGTCTCAGCCATGGGAGCGCCAAAATCCCACAGCTCAAGGACCTCGGTTGTGTACAGGTGGTTGACCATCTTCTCTGTCACGAAGACGCCCCTCCTGTCGTTGACTTTCGTCAACACGTCCGAGTACTCAACGATACCCTGACCACCCTCCTCGAAGAATTCCTTCTCGAGCGTGAGCGTTGTGATTTCGCTGTCGAAGTGGGTGATCGAGGCGTATGCTGCTCCGCGGAGCGGGCAGTCGTCGGTTTGGCAACTTGCTGAGACGGTGGAGGACATCTTGGCAGGATCGCTGGCACTCTGAAGTGAGGTCAGAAGAGTAGTGTTTTCGGGCGACTGTGAGTCGTTCTGCGATGGTCTGGACTGTAAGACACAGGACACGAGATCAACGTACGAAATGGAGGCAGCCGAAGAGTCTTCCCTTGGATGGAGTGGGTGTGTCGATGTCTGAAAATTGCAAGAAGAGATAGCAGGTGAAGAAGCGCGTTAGTGCGAGCTAGGCGTATATATTTAGACGCGGTGACTGTGTTGAAGAGTTCGGCAGGACAAGATGCCGGAAAAGCGAAGGTCGGGCTACAACAGCATTCCCATCATGGACAACGCCGATCCAGCTAAGACTGACTGTCGTCTGTCCTGGTTGGTAGCCGAAGAATGTGGCAAATTGGTCGCGAGCAGCCTGGAGGATACAGCCTACCAGGCAAGCATGAGCTTTGGAGACCGCTGGTCTGCCCAGCAGCCCATAAGGAACCTCGGGGTCATCTGTCTAATGGCGTTGATATTCATATATATATATATATTATATAATTGATGATTTTTCTTTTAGCTGTGGAGTTATGGGCTATTTATACCTTGTGAAGCCTGTGCTAATTTGCCACAATGAAGGGTAGCTACAACACAGTGCTGCTACTGCAGCATTTGAAAACTTGGCCATCCGGCCCTTTGCACCGGCTTTGGAACAAGCACTACATCGCCAAGATCACTTATGCGAATGGTGTGTGAAGGATCGATTGATTGCTTTTCCAGCCCTGGAGTTACGTGCCACTCATACCATGTGAAGCCCATGCCGATACGCCACCATTGTCCACTGTGAGGGATAGCTACAACACAATAGTATTAGAGCATTTCCAATACCACTTCACCATCACCTTGCTCCACGAACCGCCCAACGACCGTGATGGGGCTCCATTCCACCGAGTCACTTGAAGGAACCCGGCACGGGCACCACCTTTTCCAAGCTTTCGTCGCGTTGAGGTGCAGTTCTAGCAGCACACATAATTCAAACTACCAAAGAGCGGAGTGAAGCTAAGTTACAGAAAGACCACATACAACTCACCTGGAGCCTCTTACTTCACTACCACAGTAGCTTATCACCAATTCACCATACAACCCCATACTCACCGCCCAGCCCCCAAAAAAACCCACTCAGCCAAGTCCCAACACGCCGCGCGATGACACCCCAAGAACCCAGCTTCGAAAGAACGAAAAAGCCCTCCCTCCCCTCCAAACCAGGTGCATGCATATCCCGCCAGCTGTGAAAACACCGCGGCTAAGGCTCAGGAAAGGGAACGCATCCGGACCGGATACGGAAAGTGCGCCAGACAAGACTAGGATGACGAATTCAGAGCGTAGTCATGGGTGTAGGCAGGCGGGCGGTCAGGGTCATTTGTTTTTTCTGTTCTGTTGTGGGTGTACGTGTGTGTATGCGTGTGTGTGTCAAGCAGATGTGGGTGGGTAATCTTGTCAAGCCACAGTCGGTGTCAAAAGTCACCATCCTTCGAGTCTAATCCCGCTGTAGGTGAAACCAATCACGGTTTCTCATACAATTCTATCAACTTATCTGGGTTGCCTTCACATAAGAGTCTATCGTGGTTAAGGGTGTACTCTGATTCATTTGGTAATAATATGGGATTTGACCCAAATGTCCTGGATATATCAGGGCCATAGTCCTTAAAAAGAAACATTTTGTCGCTAAACTTTCCTCGACGGTTTCTTTGTACCTATTTTAAACAATTTATTACCTTCAGTCCTAATAGTAAAGTATTGATCTATTGCCCGCTCTGAATGCGTAAAATCAACAGAAACAGAACTCCGTAAAAGTGAAATTTTCGTGATTTGGTAAGATTACTTCGATTATGGTCTACTGCTATGGCCTATCACAACTTCTGGAGGATGATGACTTATGACACCGACTGTGAGCAAAGGTAGGGAGGTAGTCTTGACACGTCGTCCTGATCGGGGCTAGGGTCCCTGCGGACTAAGGTACTCAAGGTATCCATTCGTGTACCGCTTCTTAGCGTGTTGATTGTTCAACAGTGGGTTCCTAGTTTATCTAGGACTGTTAATCGTCAACAGTACAATCGTGACGTTTTCCGAGGTGTGGTTCAAGTCTTTTAATGATGCAGGAGAGATCCTACGTAGCTCGCTCTACCAAACGTCAAAATAACCCCTACCACCAGCCTCGAGATACAAATCTCTTACAGAGCTGCAACCATCCTATCGCCTCGCCAATCCCACCGCCAAAAAGCCGACCCATACCGAAACGCCCAACAGAACCACATTCCGCAGTATAAGCAACATGCTGCGCCTTTCGAACTCCTTAAACTTCTCCTTCAGCGCGGCTCCCTCATTAAGTCTCGGGAACGGCACTCCCGGCTCATCCTTGCCCAAAAACGCGCACAGCGGGCCCCATCCCTCTTCGAGCCTGAAATCGAGCAACCTGTCCTCCGGGCAGACCCTCCGGACGTGTTCATAGTGCTCTCTGTACAGCGTCCTCGCGGTCCGGTGGAGCTCCTCTTTGTCGTCGGTGCGGCAGAATCCCTTGCGGTCTCTGTAGACGTAGTTGTACATAGTGGCGGTCGGGCCGAGGAGCTGCGGGTCGAGGAAGCGGAGGACGCTGACGATGGGGTTGTACATTTCCTCGATCAAGGTGTGGAAACTGCGGGACCATTTCTCGACGTCTCGGTGCACGAGCACGACTTCGGCTTCCGGGTAGGTCGTGATGAGTTCGTCGGCGAAGCAGATGGCTGGGGAGTCCGTCACGGCCTGGTAATCGCCCAACAGATCGTCCCAGTCGTCTCGAGTGAAGGGGGTGCCGCGGTTGTGGTATTTCGCCTCGAAGGCGCGGATCCATTTCGCGGATTGGTCGATGTTGTCGAGGGGTGTGTATCCGTGGTAAGTGGGCTTGCAACCAAGGGTTTCCAGGGCCGCTTGCATTGCTGTTATCGTTTAGAGGAAGTCTTTCATTTACAGCCCTGGCTTAAAAGGACGCCTTTGTCTTGAATAAAGAGTGAAACACGGATCAGACGTACTAACTGTCCCAGTCCGGGGCATTGCCAAAGATAGAACTTGCATCGGGACGGTGCGAGCATTTCTCCGCGTAGGACTAGCCATGCTGTACTCCAACCCTTCCCTCCAGGATCTCTCAGCTATCGATAAGACCCCTTATATCAAGGCCGAATTTCTGAAGCTACAAGACGTGTGACGAGGGAGAATCGCCGTTCTGATGACAGAAATGGTGCAGGTGATGCGGCTGAGAATCCTTCGCGTTGGAGAAGAGTAATCTTGCCGCGCACTTGCCTGTTTCGGTGAATGGTAAGTGAAAAGATTACAAAAATGATGCGGCTTCCGCCAGGATGATGGCAATTAAGTTATTAACTCAGTTCCCACTCTCGAGTCGGTCGTTGGCCTAGGTGACGTTAGGAAGCGTCTAAATGGATAATAGCGAGAAGCATGACAAATCAGTCGCAGACATTGTAAAAAAAGGCTTTGGAAGCATCTTATATGTATGAGGAATTTCTTCTTTGGTGGAAATACATCAAGATGTCGAAGATCGCGAGTCGTGAGCGACGACGACGAGCTAATGGGCTCGTCCCAGGTCTCGCATAACATAACGGAAAGCGATTGTAAAGTACAGAGCAGCAAGTATAGTGTCGGCATGACGATGGAATTGGGGAATGAACGATGGCGTACAACTGATGGGAGCATAGTAATCCAACATACTGTTGGTGACGTTAGGAAGCGTCTAAATGGATAATAGCGAGAAGCATGACAAATCAGTCGCAGACATTGTAAAAAAAGGCTTTGGAAGCATCTTATATGTATGAGGAATTTCTTCTTTGGTGGAAATACATCAAGATGTCGAAGATCGCGAGTCGTGAGCGACGACGACGAGCTAATGGGCTCGTCCCAGGTCTCGCATAACATAACGGAAAGCGATTGTAAAGTACAGAGCAGCAAGTATAGTGTCGGCATGACGATGGAATTGGGGAATGAACGATGGCGTACAACTGATGGGAGCATAGTAATCCAACATACTGTTTAAGAAGACGTCTGGAGCTTGGGTCCCTCGAGGAAATTAAGAACAAACGAAAGGAAATCTCTGCAGGAATAGTTCTCAAAGAATTCTCATTGAAAAGTACTGTCGATGGTAGAATGCAAGAAGTACTGAAGTTGGGAGTTGGTTTTGATATATGATGATCTCTCACCGTCCCCCTTATATGTATAGAGGCCATGATAGAAAGCCTCCAGGGATCCAACATTCTTTGTACAGGGGTGTCCAAGGTACATTATATGGTGGCACAGCCCCGAAACATGTTGGAATTGTTGATTCTCAGCCTCCTCCCGGCATTTTAGTCGAGGTTGCTATGTCAGTCACTCAATTAGTAGGGTATATAAGGATACCTCCAGAGGAACTCTGAAATATAATTCAGGCACATCATTTGTACCTACACTCCTCGCTGCGGGGGCCCTGTTCCTGCCGATCTTCTCAGGGTTCACTCAGGGTCCAATACCCGGTAACCCCATAACAATTCTAGCTCATACCCTTCGGAAAGCGCACCCCCCGGGTGTGATATCCGGTGGGTTTAACTGTACTCGCAGCTGAGAGGAGAGATATAATCACGCCCCACCAAACGTGATACTTAACTCATGTTGCTCAAGCATGACTTGATCAAAACACCATCCCCGTCGCCAAGTGGTAGCCAAGCCATAGCCAAGCGTTAGCCAAGCAGCCAAGATCAACACCACCTCGGCTATCGGCTCAATTCAAGAAAAACAAGACTTGGAAGTTGGATGCTCCCAAGTCCAAAGGACGATGAGCCCCCAAATTACATGACCCTCGCCTTTCCACCACCCGACCTCCTCTCTCGCATCCCAAACACCAGACTGCGAAAATGTCTTCAACAACAACCGATGGCACGGAGAAAGGCTCGTTGAAGGAAAGGATCAAGGATCACAACCTCTTTCCCGAGCTTCGCAACCAGATGAAAGGTGCGCCAGAATGCACGCTATCTTGAACCCTGCCATCTGACTGACATTCTACCCCACCACCAGACACCCACCTATATGACGCAAAGAAAGGCTTCTACCATTTCAAGAGCAAGGTCGGCAAATTCCACAACCTCATCAATCCCAACCATCGCCATGACGAAAAGCACGAGCAAGAGACGGACGCCAAGCGCACTCGCGTTGCCGAGAGCCACCGCTTCGAGTCCTTTGCTCCAGAGAGAGAGGGGAATAAGATCAAGTGGTATGTCGATGGACGGGACTACTTCTGGGCGGTCTCCGTAGCACTGGAGAAGGCAAAGGAGGTCATCTACATTGAGGATTGGTGGCTGAGTCCGGAACTCTTCTTGCGAAGACCACCGTACTTCAATCAGGAATGGAGGTTGGACCAGGTGCTAAAGCGGAGGGCCGAAGCCGGGGTCAAGATCTACATCATCGTGTACAAGGAAGTCGCGGCGGCCATCTCCTGCAACAGCGCCCACACGAAGCATGCTTTACATGCTCTTTGTCCACCCGGGACCAAGGGCCATGGGAACATTACAGTGATGAGGCATCCGGATCATAACGTCTTTGAGAATGCTGGGGATATGACTTTCTACTGGGCTCATCACGAGAAGTTCATCGTCATTGATTACGCTCTGGCTTTTATTGGAGGTCTTGACCTATGCTTTGGCCGATGGGATAACCGACAGCATCCTTGTGCAGATGTGCATCCCGCAGGGGTCCGGAATGAGGTCTTCCCGGGTCAGGATTTCAACAACAATCGCATTTTGGACTTTCAGACCGTCGAAGACTGGAAATCGAATGAGCTGAGCAAGGCTGATTATGGACGTATGCCTTGGCACGATGTGGCTATGGGAGTGATTGGCGACTGTGTCTATGATATTGCAGAGCATTTCGTTCTGCGGTGGAACTTTGTCAAGCGTGATAAATACAAGCGAGATCCGGGCTACGACTGGTTGGTTATGCAGGGACGGGAGGGTGAAAATGACGATCTCATAGCCGTTCAACACCCGAAGTTTCCCGTCGGTGACTATGTCAAGCATCCAATGGCACCGCTGGAGACTAAGCCATGGGCGCATGAACATCCCGGAACAGTGCACGCTCAGGTTGTTCGAAGTAGTTGTGACTGGAGCAGTGGGATTTTGGTGGAACACAGCATTCAAAACGCGTACTCGGAAGTTATCAGGAACGCCCAGCATTTTGTCTACATCGAAAACCAATTCTTCATCACCGCGACGGGCGAAGAACAAGCACCCATACATAACACCATAGGCAGAGCAATCGTTGACGCGTGCGTTAGAGCCGGAAAAGAAGGCAGGAAATTTAGAGTCATCATCGTCATTCCAGCGATACCGGGGTTTGCAGGAGATTTGAGAGACGATGCCGCTGCGGGCACTCGAGCCATCATGGACTACCAATACAAGTCACTGCACCGTGGTGAGCATTCGATATGCAGCCAGATAGAGGCACGAGGTGTCAACCCTAAAGACCACATCTTTGTCTTCAATCTTAGATCGTTCGACCGCTTGAACAAGACCCCAGCCATGGTACAGCAAGAAGAGAAGTCCGGAGTCAAGTATCAAGAAGTCCAGCGAGCAAATGCCGAAGAGATCATGGGTGGTGGCGCTCCTGACAGTACTGATCCTAGGAAGCGGGACTTGCTAAAGCCTGATGGCCACGATGATAGTGGTAACGAGGAGAGAGAACGGAACATGGACCGGAAGCGAAGGTTCGAAGATTCTCGCGAGGAAGCAGGTTTGGGAGAGAAGACGTCCACGCAGCAGGATTCCATCGCACGCACTGCCATGCTCAATGGAGGTAAGGTGTCCGAGCAGGAATGGGAAGGCGACCTCGAGAGCGAAAAGGAAAATTTCGTGCAGGAGGAGCTGTACATTCACGGGAAACTGTTGATTGTGGATGACCGGATCGCGATATGTGGGAGCTCAAATATCAACGACCGAGTAAGTCCCCTCTCATTCTACGAACAAACATTGCTTAAGCTAATCATGCTAGTCTCAACTCGGCATTCACGACAGCGAACTGTCCATCGTCATGGAAGATCAGAATTTCCTCGACAGCACCATGGACGGGCAACCCTACAAAGCGGGACACCACGCAGCCACCCTGCGCCGGCTACTCTGGCGCGAGCACCTCGGCCTCCTTCCAGCCCAAAAGCTCGATGCATCGGACGATTCGAACGCCCAACCGCCCGACGTGTGCCCGAACGACATAATGGAAGGCCCGGAGTACGAATTCGTAGCCGATCCGTTGAGCGACCAGGTCTGGGACATGTGGACCGGTAACGCAACGAGGAACACGGACTTGTTCCGACATCTCTTCCGCGCGGATCCGGACGACAACAGTGAGTTCCCCTTCCTTCCTTCCTTTTCCCTTAGCTCGGTCAGCAGCAAAAGTAAGCTGTAAACCTTAAAACACACCCACCTAACCACGCAACTTTTCTCTTCCCCCCGCTATAGTCAAAACCTTCGCCGACTACGAATCCTTCCTGCCCAAGCACGACAAGTTCAAGCAAGGGCACCTCCACGACCCGTTCATGCCCGCGCACGAGGTCCGGCAGAAGCTCGACCAGATCAAGGGCCACCTGGTCTGGATGCCGTTGGACTTCCTCAAGGACGCCGAGATGGCGGAGAAGGGGCTGCAGATCAACGCTTACACGGAGAGTATCTATACGTGAGCATTGTTACCAGAGACGGGCCGGAGGGGGTGGGTTTTTGGAGGTGGGAGGTTGGGGGGGGGGGTTAAGAAAGTACATAAATCAGTAGTCAGCATGAGACATAGACAGACAGACTAGTCTGCCGGAACAGGACCACGTCTTGGTGAACGAGCACAGAGTCACAAGCGGAGCGAGCGTTCGTCGGAGGGGGAAGGGGTTGTATGACATTGATACCTCCTTCTTTACTTTTGGCATGTATAGCAAGCAGTAGGTTAGCCGGGCATCCACAATGCGACTTACGAGCGAGCGAGCGTTACAGTCACAGCTACAGCTACAGCTACAGCCCAGACATCTCGTACCGCACTCATTCAGTTGTCCGTACTTAGTCGGGCTAGGCGTCGTCTTTGCCGTTTTTTGTTTTTTTTTTTTGTTTTTTTTTGTTGTTATTCCGATTCCTATTCACTATCCATGTTCTCGTTTCCACTCTGCTCTGCGCCACTCTGCTTCAAGTCTACCTTTGTTGCCCATGATGCATGCCTACGCTCTATGCCCATGAGACATGCCCACGATAGCCCTTTTCCCAGTTGCCTTTTCCTTTTCCCTTTCCCAGTCCCCAACCCCGTTTCCCCTTTTCCAAATCCCCAACTCCCAATCCCCAATTCCCAACTCCCAACCCCGTTTCCCGTTTCCCCAATCCCCCATCCCCATCCTCAATCCTTAATCCCCAATCCCCAATCCCCAATCCCCAACTCCCAATTCCTAATCCTCAATCCCTTATTCGACCCCCCTTTTCCCTCTTTCCCAGCCCCTTCGAAAGTCCCGTAGCGGTGACTGCTTATATCTCACGTCTTACACTTTACGCCCTTCTCTTCTAGCTCCTTTTTCTTTCCGCCTTTTTTTTTTCTTTTTTTTTCTTTTTTGGTTCTGTTTGCTCACTTTGGACTCTCGCTTTGAACCGAATGACTGCCCTGTCCTGGTGCTCTCTTCGGCATGGGAATGTTCCGCCAGGGAGAAAAAGGTGAAGGGAGGAGATTCCGTTGGGGTTGGTGGGTAGCGGAGCGGAGCGGGGTTATGTATGTAGGTAGGATGTGAAAAGGGGGGGGAGGGAATGGATGGGGGTGAAAGGGAGGAAGGAAATGAATTGAGGGAGAAGGAAAAGGAAGGGAATTGATGGGGGTCGATGGGCTTTTTTTTAAGGCTTTGTTGTTGGGAGGAAAAGGAGAGAACGGGGTGGAGAAAGGGAGGGAGAGAAGGTGGGGGTGGAAGGAGCGAGAAAGGAAGCAAGGATAGAGAAAAGGAAGAAAAAAAGAAAAGGAAGAAAGGAGGAAAGAAGGAAAGGAGGAAAGGGAGCAAGAGTGGATGGGCGGAAGGAAGGGAGGAGGAAAGAAGAAAAGAACGGAAGAAGGAACGAAGGAAGGAAGAAACTGATGGAAGGAAGAAAGGAAGAAAGGAAGAAAGGAAGAAAGGAAGAAAGAAACCGAGGAATTACACATATATAGGTGTGCGTGTGTATAGAGTCAATCCTGTCATTTATTCTGTGGAACAAGCGGCGAGCAATTTCACCCCCACCACCAGCTAGATACACGTATCATCATCGAGTGAAACCTCCCTACGCCGCAGTCGCCCTCAAGAGTCCTCAACCGGTAGCTTACCGCTATGGGGCCCTGAGGAAAACGTTTCAACTCTTCCCCTCCACTCCACTACACTCCCTCTCCCCACCTCAAGAGACGTAGAGACCACGTTAGATACAGTGGACTCGGACGGAGGCGACGATCAGCATGACACCAGCAAGAAAAAAGTACGGTTCTCAATCCTCTGCTCTGGTGGCTCTCAAATTGGTGGCTTTTTCCCCAATGGATCTTGAGCTCTACGCACCTTCCACGCACTCTTTCAAGAGGCTTCCTCATCAAGGGGCTTTCCGGTTTTGTTTTCCTTTGCAAAACTGCGGCTGTGTCATTGTGTGGTAGGTTAAAGAAATCGTTCGAGTCTCCGTCTGAAAGTTTGGAGCCGGAGATTTGAAAAGTTGGATCATTGAGAAGGGATGAAAGCCGCGTTGGAACATACTTGCGGGATGTAATGTTTTGAGCATGCGTGGCTTGTTGTCTTAGCTCGCCGGCCATCATAATGTCGATCACTCAGTAAGCTCACGCTCTCGACGATTCGTTTCCGATTGGCCAAGGACTCGATCGTATGGTGTCTTCCAGGGTAGATTGATTGACCATGTCTTTTGTATCTCCGAGGACGTCCGAGGATTAGTGATTATGACAGGACGATATGACTAATGGTCAGATATGCACGGAGAGGATCGTTGCAGATCCATCACCCCTGCGATCCTGCCCGTGTTAGCGCAACAACGGCAAACCCTTCCATCAATGGTGACTGATGTCGTCCTCAGGGTCACAACTGTGAGAATTAGAAGTAGGGTGCAAGAGTAGACTGTATGAATGCTGATCGCAAGCAGGCATGACGATGATCATCTATCAGTTGGCGTCCGGGTATGCGGCCAGAGCGGCTGGCCTTTGTCCGTGCCTTGTCGATCCGCGCCCTCGGGTCTCACATTGGCATACCATTCCGGAGCTGAGGCCGCGGAGGGCGCGAACAAGGGACAGGGGGCGGCAACTCGGATACCAACATCCCCCGAAATCGAGGTTGCTGGTTGCAATATAAGATCCTGCCGATGTCCCCCAATTCTCTTCTCTTCACCGCGTGCCTGCCATCTGAAGAGGTACTGGAAGCAATACAACTTCTTGTCATTCAGGATTTCGCGAAACGTTGGCAGGGGACATTTACTAAGCCGCTATCTCTCTTGCGTTCCTCTTGCAGCAAAAGCTGGCGAAGGTTTCGGTGAGGAGGAGAGTGTACGAAAAGTTGGCACGGTGGCTTGACGTGGGGATCGCCACGCGCGCAGCCTTTGTTGCCTGTCATTGTCAAAAGTTGATGAGGCCAAGGTGGAAGCGCGTGGGCAAAGGATCCAGATGAGGAAGCTGTCGCCTGAATTCTAAGTTTTGGTATGACGCCCCAGGATTCAGCTCTGGATGATAAGACGAGAATGACGAGTTAGGGAAGCAGAGGGATGCAGGACCTCCGCTATATCCGGTGGTGGGTTAGGAGGGTACCTTAGTGCTGCAGGAATGGAGGACAATGATCCTAGACTGTAGAGGAAGTATTGTAGCGATAAGAGGGCGCCTAAAAGATATTTGCTGTCAGATATAAATGTCAAATTGCTAGCGTGGAGAGCCAATGCTGCACTTACCTTAGTCGAGGTCGACTACCCAAAAGTTGGCACGCCTAGTAAAGGTCCGTAATCACCAATGGTAGGAGAAGTTGTGAGTAGTAGTATGATGGATATGGGTATGGACATGGAAATAAGAGGATGCAGGAATCAAAGGATGGACGTGGATTCTCAAGACAACAAGTCGGGAGGATATTTGCTAGGATGTAGTTACAGCTCTTGAACCTTCATCTGACGTAACTTAGCCTTGTTTACAGTCACCAGTCACTGTTAGTCCATACATACATACATATATATCCATCGTCTGCTTCCACTTTGCTTCATGAGTAGGTTGTTATTGCCTCGGGCAATCATGCTTTCAATTACTGTTACTGCTTCATCTTGACTCAACTCACTTGAGAAGATGTTTTCAGCTGCTCAGTTCGCCTCTGGAAAATTCCGTTGTTGGCGCTCGGAAGTTTGGAATGGAATGTCCGATGTTTTGATAGGTAGGCTCTTTCCTTCTTGGCATGCAACTACCGTACAGAATAAAGAAAGAATAGCAGTCACCAGTCACCAGACTTCTTCCTGCTTCCTGCTTCCAAAAAATTTCCCCACTCATCTTCTTTTCTCCAATTTTTCCTTCCTTCTCTTATTCCATCTCGCTCGGACGCCAACAACGCCATCATTATCACCATCAGAACCATTGCCTCATGGTGTTACCACTGTCACGAGCTCCACCCTGGCACCAGCTTCACCGCTTCCATTCTGCCAACACATCAACCCACATCACCACCGCTAAGCCTAGGTGACCGGGCGCCCCCGTCTCCCCCCCCTCCCCCACCCCCGTCGTTCCCGAAAAGCTGTATGAGGAAGAGAATGATAGAATCAGCCTCATGATATCCTATCACGAGCCACCGATTCCCGAAAAACGCTATCGGGTCACCCAATGACCCTGTCAAGGGCCAAGATATCACCTTGTTTCATCATTCAAGGTTGCCAATCTTCCGATATGGAAGAGCTTGCACATGGTCTCCTACCTCCTCACGGGAACATGTTCATGCAATGAATAGCTCTCCGGGTACCCAATCATCATCATTTCCATCAATCCGGGATGAAAGATCGGTCATACGTCAAGACAGTTCTTGATACATGTGATATCTGCCGAAACCTCGACATCCCGGACGGCCTACCCTCCACGCCTCCTCGAGATGCCCTTATCACATCTGCCCCTTGGGACAGTGTCCATCTTCATCTTCCATGTCGGCAATTGACCCTAGCATCTTAAAGTTCAGGCTGAAGTTTCAGTCGACGGCATTGAGATGCAAAACACACCGTCGAATGGGATTTGGTACGCCGAAACAGAGTAACCCTGCGCTCCGTCGCCGACCTTGCCTTCCCTGGTCGCTTGGCATTCGTGACATGTGACCCGGGGCTCAGAATCAGCAATCACGGCATTCATCTCAACAACATGCGGTCTCCACTATCGCTTAGCCTCTAGAAGCATGTTCAGCAGTGATGCCGTAATCGTTGCAACCCTTCCCCACTCGCCACTAGGCTCTGTTCCCATGGGATGGTGTTGCATTCCCAACGGCTCCTTACGGCTTCAGCAATACCGCTCATGCGGCTGAAATGGTTTCTTCCGGAAGCAAAACGTTCGTTCACAGTCGGTCTGTCGTGTCACGACAGACATGGGTCGATGTAAGACCTGTGAAACTGACAGCCAGAAAATCTAGCGGAAAAGCATGAATCCCTGCTCAGCCAGACTTGGGGGGCCACTACTCGACGATAGCTTCCATGCAAGCGCCCTGACGTGGGCTTCAGTAGGGCTTAGCGGCTCACCGTATGATCGTAACTGCCGTCCGGGCTTTCAGTCGCACCTCGATATTACGCTGGGGCAATACCTGATAGGTAGCGCTACTCAAAACAAAATGCTCCATCTGGGTTGCCAAATCCCAAGCACATGGGGCTACCCTCCAAACCAGCACCGATGGCGACACTTGACAATACACAGTGCTTCTCAGCGTTGGTGACCCCCACAACTCTACCGGAAGCGTAACTAAGTGTGGGAAGCGGGATCCTAGAGCAGTATCAAATTCAAGGTTTGGCACTTCGTGAAGCCTTCCTTGATTCGCACTCGACAAACTTCGAATCTAGAGGGAGAGGATGCTAGTACAGCCGGGCAAGACTTTCAGCGATTGGCCGACTGAGTATAGCTCCAGAGACGGTTCGTGCTCCCCGAAGCTCTAGTTAGAAGCTCCAACTCTCTTTGGAGCTTTTTGACGGGTGCAACAATGGAAATTCAGGAACTACGAAAGCCAAGACATGTAACGTCTTTTTATCAATCCCTACGCTATGCGGCAACAACGGTGTGCCTGCGATATTTGGCTGCGTCAGCCTTAACAAATACATCAACAACTTCGGTTCGCGCCTTCTATCTGCACAGCTTCGCTGAGGCGAGCAGGTGTGAACATCCTATGACCGGATATTCGTGCACTGCCCCTGGACGCACCTGAACCAAATGCCGGATCCTCACAGCGTTTGGTTCTAGTGAGGAGTATGTCAAAGCTCGTCGCCCTCGAGTATCCATCGAGATCTCCCCTCTCATTTCGTCCACTTATATAACACCCTTGCGGCCTCTTCTTTTTCTGTACCGTGATCACACTACACACTATCTCACCTCAAATCGTCTATCCCCCCAGCCTATCCCCCAAAAGAAACCTTTCCCGCGCACAGCACGACAATAGACTGCCTCGCTGTTTCTACAAGGACGACAATCATCGCTTGAAGGACTGCCAGAGAGTCATCACCCTCGTCTCACCGCTTCAGATCTCGAGACCTTACGAAGCGCCTCCCACAAAGCCTCAGGCAACTCCGGTCACGCACTCCTGGCAACTGTGCGTCTCACCCACTTCCTTCATGAGCTGATACTCATCTAACGACCGTTGTCTCCAAAACAGTTTCCGATCACTGCTGTCGTCAATCAGACCCGCTCCCCTTCAGCATGCCGTGCAACAACAACAGCTGGAAGAGTCTGAAATCGGAGACGAACCTTCTCCAATGGACATGCTCCTTCTGCAATTCGACCGGACACTGGTTCATCTTCGAGTGTTTGGGTTGCGGACGAAAGGCTTGCCGGTCGTGCAGCCAGAAGGCGCACACGTAAAAGGCAAAGGGCTCGGTGGGATAGAGGGATGGAGGCATGTACATGTACAGAATATCCGACGAGGTTGTGGAAATGTTTTTTTCTTTGGCTGATAATGACCCTGCGTCTCTAGATCTTGGGGCCTGCCGTTCAACGAACGACCCGCGGATCCGGATCTTCCCTACCGACCCAGCGATCTGGGTCAGCCACATGTCCCACACGTTCTCGGTTAAATATCCCAACCGTCGTTACCTACGTCACAGTGTCCTGGTGATGACTGATGACCAAGCAACAAAGATATATATACATACGTTGAGTTGAGAGTTGCTGATCGAGGGAGGTGCTGCTCTGTTTTTTGAGGGGGGTTTTTTTGATTTTCATTCAAGATCTTTCAGTACATGAACCTCTTCTCGCACATAGGTTATTGGAACTTGCTTACGGACACAAATACACACACACGTTTCACATACATCGATCGATCTGACCCAACATCTTTTGTCTTTTTGATATGCTTTCATCGTGGTTGCGAGATCGATCATCGTCAACCATCAGATTGTTGGAAAAGCTTAAAAAGTTGGGAAAACATTATCGTCCGCTGGCGCAAACATTAACTACTGACTACCTACTTACCTAAGATACCTACCTATCTTAGCTACCTGCCCACCCACCTACCTACCTACCCACATTATCAACACTTTCCTCTCATTAACTCTTCCCTCTAAGCTCTAAGCTCGTTGGCTTCTCATCTTTAGGGCTAGGGCTACTCTCCATCCCCCTTTTCTCACCATGGCACCCTTCACCTCTAAGGTACCTAGGTGGCTTATCGATCGGATGGCCAGGAGTACCTTACGTTGTCGAGTCTACATCCTATCGCCGCATCCCCTCTTCTTCTTCTTCTTCTTCCCCCCCGAACACAAAACCCCAACCCTTTTTCGAATCGACCCAGAGCCACTCCATTTTTTAAGCTTAATGGACGCTTCCCTCCCCCTTTTGTCGAGGATCTCGCTTCTCTTTTCCCGTTCCGGACGCAGGCGCGGGCTTGTGGGAAGGGGTTTTGGGGGAACGGGCTCGCGGTGAGTTCTTGGTATGTTCCGTGCTAATTAGGTGTGGAGTAGGTAACTTCCTTCTTTCTTGGGTGGAGACGTGTTTTCTTCTTTACTTCGGTATGTCGGTGTAGGTGCCGGTATGTTCCGTTTGTGCTTGGTGCCGGTGCAATTCCTCTTCTTTCTTTGCTTAGGTGGAGGCATGTTTCATCTTTTTCTTAGATGTAGGTTGTAGGTGTGCCCCTTCTTTTCTTTCTTAAGTGTCGGTATGTTCCGTTTCTGCTTGGGCGTTGGTGTGTTTCTTCTTTTCTTTTCTTAGATGCACCTTAGATGGGCTTCTTCTTCTATTTTTTCTTTAGGTGTCGGAATATTCCTTCTTTCACGAGACCCTCTTTTCTCTGCTCTGCTCGCCGAATAACCACACCACACCACACCACACCACAGCCAAAAAGCCAAAAAGCCAAAGGTCCAAACCCAAAGACCAAAAACCGAAAACCGAATACCAAGAACTGAAAGCCCGCAGCAAACGGCCAAAAGCTTTTACGAGGGTACTCTGCATCCTTCCAGCATGTCGCTTTGTTTGGCAAGCAACCCCATAGAGCTTAGCGTGTCTTGGCAGAGGCTTTCACTAAAGTACCTGAAGTACGATATAGGTAGGTACCTTGGGGTTTTGTCTAGTAGATCTGCCTTTGGTCAATACTTCAATCTCATATTTGTATAGTTGTATCGGGTTTGACAAAGCCCATCAAATCCCAAATACCAAATACCAAAAAATCGGAATTCAAAACCCGAAAGCCAAAAGCCACATCCCAGAAATCCAAAACTTTAAGCAGCCAATAGTCCAATACCCAAACGCCAAAACCCAACGCCCAATTTCCCCCCTCTGATTAGTAAACAACGCCGTCGCGACCCACTCATCTCATCTCATCTCATCTCATCATATCTCTTTCGTCTTGGCACATTCATTCTTCGCAAACAAGCAAGCAAGCCAGCCGTACAGTCCAGTCCAGTATCTGTCGATCCCCTGACCCTACCTTTTAAGTCTCTCGTCTCGCCTTTCGCTCCGTACCCTTCCATTCTCCGTTCTGCACTTAAAACTCGCCGGTTTCGGTTTCAGATGCCTTACTCGCTTCAGGTGCCTAGTTCTGATCTAGCCTTTGTTCGCTTTCGAGATGGGAGCTGTGCGTGGAGCTGCGTGCGGTGTAGCGTCTTCTGGCGGGCTGTGTGCTATCGAGTCGTGTGATAGCGTGGTGTTCGTGATGCCTTCTGATATTTGTGGTGCTTTATCGTGCGTGGTGTTGTTTTGTATATGGTGTTTAACGACGGTCTCGTAGGGAGATAGATGGATAGACGGATAAGACAATAGGCAGACAGACAGACAAATAGATTGATAATAGACAGACAGACAGACTGAAAAAACAGCTCCACAAGATTGAAAATTCCATGTGCACGAATATCACACGCGGCTCCGTCCGTTTTCTGACGGTGACTTGTCTTTAATTTTTATATCAGATTGAAGACTAAAGTAGAGTGTGAAGGAGCGCGAAAACATGCGTGGCAAATGGAAAGGAAGTGGAAAGGTGAGTGTGTGTGCTGAAGAGGCGCGGTTTGTTACCTCTTCACCTCGAGCACTGACTTGGGGCGTTATCTCGGTTTATCTCAATTCTATCTTTTGTTGAGAGCGTTATGCCTATCTTGAAGGGAAAGCGAGGTGCTCGGAAGGCATTTGGGGGTTCTTTGGGTTCCCTCTTTCTTGTTCTTGTCATATGCTATCTTAGATAAGAGGTGCGAGAGGTTGCTATTGCAACAATTGGACTAGTGGGCGGGCACGAGGACATCTTGATCGTGGAGAGAAGGTGGCAGGAATGTCGCGCTGTCGGGGTCTGGGTCCTGGCTGAATGGGCTTTAGCTACTAGGGTTTGAGACATGTGTTTTGTTGATGTGTGGAGTTCGCTCTCCCCCCTCCCCACTTTTTTTCGAGTGAGTATTGGGTTGGGTTGGAGGCGGGGATCGTGAGGGTGGTCAGTGGTAACAGTGTGGATGTAGGTATGGGTATGGGTATGGATACGGGTACGGGATTGAGATGAGAAGAGGTGAAAGGTTGGGGTATTGATGAGGGAAAGAGATGGTTTGGGTGGTTTGGGGGTTGCTGGCTGGGCTGGGGTGTGTGGGGGATGTTGAGAGGAGGGTGTCGTGTGTGAAGAGGAAAGGAGAGAAGAGAAGAGAATAGAAAGGCGCTCGGGTCGGGTTTGTGGATTCTGGTGCGGACGTCTTATTGAGGATATAGATGAGTGTTTTGAGGAAGTACGTAATTGGAGTTTGAGGGCGGGTGCTGATGCTGAGATTGATGCTGATAATGCAGCTGCACGTGTGGCGTGGACAGAGAGATGTAGGCTGGAGAGGAGAAGAGCAGGAGGGGAGAGAAGGGAAGAGAAGGGGAAAGGTCTCTGTTTTGAGAGATACGGTTTGGATTGCTTGAAACTTCGCAGGGCGAGAAGAGCTGTAAGCGTTTCAGCTTTATCGGCCTCGTGTACAGAAAAATATGCAAAGAAAAAGAAACTGCTGCTGGTGCTTGACACGGTCCCCGAGTGTACGTATACACTGAAGACGAGTACTCGAAAACAATGCCAAATGCAGTATCCGAACATTTGGTACATGGACCGGGGGGGAAAAAAAACAAAGGAGCAATATCCAATGCTCGCCTACAACGCCCTCCCACTTCCTACCGCCGGCCGCCCAGTTCCCACAAATACCTCACCCCTCTCTCCGTTTCATCACTACCATCCCGACCTCATTCCGGCCCCTTTTCTTCTTTTGACTTGCAGAGTGCCTGCCCCCTTTCGCTATTTCCGCAGCACAGCCTCATAAAGCCCCGCCAACGCCCCAACCCCGGCTCCCACCAGCATCCCCACACTGCCCCCCGGAACACCCCTCGCCACAACCCGCGTGCTCGCGCTCGGGCCCCCTTCCCGCACATACACGACCCACGCCGCGATCGCCTTCATGACGTTGAAACTGACGGCATCGTACCCGCTCTCCCCCTTCAGGTTGACGAACCAGCCCCCGAGCAAGGGCAAGAAGACGCTCGTCAGGAGCCAGAGGCCGACGGGGCCCCAGAAAGCGGCCGTGAGCAGGGCGAAGAAATCGGGGGCTTTGATGGGGAAGTCGGACGTCCCGAGCGCGGGGATGGCGGGGAAGGTCGTCAGGTAGTGGAACGGCAGGACTTCGCGGCGGAGGCCATAGACCTCGACGCCGAGCGTAAGCAGTTCGATGCCGGTGACCGTGCTCAGGAAGCTCCGCACGCTGTCGAGGGCGGGGGGCAGCGGGGAGTTGGAGATATAATTCGAGATGGACGTGCAGACAGTGGTGGTGTGAACGTCTATTTGGTTCGCGAGGACGGCAGGGGATGGGGGCAGGGGTACGGAGCGCGCAAAGGAAAGGGCGCGGTTGGGCGTTTTTGCTAGCGCGGAGGATTCGCCGTCATCGTCTCTGTGGGTCGCCAACAGCAAGCACTGGGTCAGCCTTTTTCCGTCGATCTCGAATCTCTGTGATAGGTTGTTTGGCCCGACACGCGCTTGAGATTGTGGCGGTGGATTCAGGATTTGGACTCACCCCCCTTCCAACTCCTCACGCGCTTTGATGGTTTGTCTCCGGGCTCTGGGCTTCTTTTCTTTCTCCACCGTCTTCACGGTGCCAGTGGCTGGGTTCTGCTTCACGGGCGACAAGGGGTCGACGGTGTAGAAGAATGGTGCGACTTTGGGATCGGAGGCGAGTTTAGAGCTGTTGCTGCGCAAGTGCTCTTCCAGTGCGACTTCGAGGTCGATCTTTTTGTAGCGCTCCACGCTGTTGCGCGGTATGTAGTGTCAGCAATGTCTTGGAGTGCTGCAATGGAGCTGTAGGGAAGGGGGGGACGGGAGAAGGTGCTGGGCGCGCACTTTTTCAGACCGACATGATCGGCGATGTCGGTGAGGGCGCCTTTGCGCTGCTGTTGGAGCCAGGCGTTCGTCATTGTGGTTTTCTGTGTCGCGTAAGTGAGGCGACAGTTATGAAGGCGGTTCGAGGGATGGACGCATGGGTTGAGGTGGGAGTGGTAGAGGGGGAAAGATGGAATGTTTACGGAGGGGAGTTGTTTACAACTTGGCGTGTTCGGTTAGCGCGGTTTGCTTGGAACCACCGACCAATCAGGATGAGGGTAGAAATTTCTAGTTCTTGGGCTTTAATGGAAGGATGTTAACGATGCCGCAGAACTTAATGTTCATCAGTTGATGGACAGGATTGAGAGAGATCGTGGGATGTCTTGAGAAGAGAACCCGAAATTCTATGGTCTATTGTCCTGTGTAAATGCGACGCGCTCCTGCCCTTTCCTATACATGCGTGAAATTTTGTACAGTGCGATCGATGGTCTTGCTTTATAGCCCCTTCGTCGTGAATGATAGAAATACAAATCGTGCCTCATGCAACACTGGATCTTTCATTTTTCAGCCAGGGACTAGCCTCCATTCGCTTCAGTAATGCCTGATAGCAGACCAGCATCGTTCCACTCTGGACGCTGGTCCAAACAGCTCTTGGACCTACCCCTCGAAAGAGTCCCATCATCCCCTCGGTCTTGTAAATGAGCCTCAGGCCAGTCATGACGGATGAGGTATCCAGCTTGACAGCATCTGGTTTGGGCAGAGATGTATTAGGTGAGGATGTAGAGATGAGCCGTTTTGATGAGGCTCGTGTTGACGGACTTTGAGCTGTCCTGGGGCTGCCTGTTTCCACCATCCGAGTAATTGTGGTAGGCTGCGGGTGCACCTTCGTAGCTCCACCCGTTGGCGTGACGGTCTCAGGCGGATTGATTTGCGTTTGTATCCTGGTCTTGACCACGTCAAGCGGGCATGTCATCACACCAGCCAGTCCACCAGCTGAGGCTGCTGTAGCGATCTCCAGACCTACACCAAGGTCTGTGCTACCCTTCCACCTCTTTGCCCAATTCCGCTCTTGCTCGTAAAAAGCGAACTGCAGGGCAGAGAAAGGCAGATCTCGAAAGATAGTAGCCTTATATCCATGGAAGAGAGCCGATATTCCCTCTTGTCGAACGATCGTCCGTGCCGCATCAATCGTTCCCCGGTAGTTATATCCCGACTTGAAAAAGGGGTTGTTGTAACGGCCTTGGAGCTGGAGTCTAGTCTTGAGTACTTCCGAAGGTACATAGACAAATGAGGCGGCGAAGTCGGCAATGAAGCCTGCACTGGTTAGTCGTTTCCAAACAACCAAATGTTAGGATTCACGTACCACCAGCGAGATAGGCGAGTGACGGGTTTATGCCAGCATCCAACATATGCCTCTTGCTGTATTCGTAGGCTCCAAAGAAGATGATGGTGCCAGGAAACGACCCCAAGAACGCTGGAATGACACCGCTGTACAGTCCTCGTCGAAATCCTTCTTGACGGAAGATTTTGACGTAGGTAGAGGATAACGATCCATACTTTGGCGGTATGTGTGGGTCTCCTTGCTGGCGGGTCTTCACTGTGTCGATGGAGTGCATTAGGAGGTCTCCAGATGTTCCGCCAAGACCGCCAGCTATCATACACTGCAGACAGGTTCAGCCCATGACACTATTTGGCAGCGCAACAGGATCTTGAGCAACCCGACGTTGACTTACCTGCCAGTACGGATGCCTAGCGTATTCCTCCTCCTCCTCTTCCATTGATTGACTGTATTCCCCGGCACGGCCCTCTTGATACTTGTCTTTTGACCCATCTTCATAACCTTGGACGTTGGAGAAGACCGGGGGTTGGGGATCATTGGACGGCGCAAAGCCCGTGCGAGTCGCCTGAGCTGGATTCAAAAGATTGGCAACCCAGGACATGGCCCCTCAGGCCTCTATCACCGGAGCGGGCTATAGCTAGATGCTACAGAGATGACGGCATGTCGATGAAATGGTATCTTCAGTCTTAGACCGCGTTACGAGCCTGTTAATGCCGCTGGTGATGATGCCGCCAGGATGATTTATTGAGTCAACAAATTCTGGCACACGCCGAAGATCTAATCTTATCTTAATGCCAAGACCTTTCGACATCTCAAGCAAAGTAAATTTCGGCATTATTGCATCCCCTCGAATCTCTCACGTACCTGACGACCACCTCAGTCAATTCCTCCATCATGTACACACAATGATCCTAAAGAGGGCGGTACCAATTTGTGTGAAGAAAAGAGGCATCAATCTTTACACTTGATCATGAGACACGTTCAAATATTCTCGGGATCCTCCCATTCTCTCTTGACAGATGCCATTTGCGAACGCCTCGGAACCTCACCGGCCAAAGTTGAGTTGAAGAAGTTCAGCAACGGTGAAACCTCCGTCAGCCTTGAAACTTCTATTCGAGAGCAAGATGTCTTCATTGTCCAGAGTGGAAGCGACCACGTCAATGACAGTCTCATGGAAATGCTCATCATGATCTCAGCGTGCAAGGGCGGTTCCGCGAAGAGTATTACCGGTCAGTCCAATCATGGACTCAGCTAGCGACTATACTGACCGACCTAGCTGTGATGCCGTAGGTGCTGCTCCGCTATCTGATGTACCATCCTAAAAATCATCAAGGTACTTTTTCTACTCTCGGCAATCCAAGAAGAAGTCGCACAGAGGTGCCATCACCGCACGATTGGTAGCCAATCTCCTCTCTGTCGCTGGTATAAACCATGTCATCACCGTCGATCTACATGCTCCTCCCACCCAAGGCTTCTTTGGTAAGCCAGTCGACAATCTCCATGCAGAACCTCTAATCGCGAGATGGATCAAGAATCACGTACGAGGGTGGAAGGAGGCAGTGGTGGTCAGTAAAAATCCAGGTGGTACGAAGCGGGTCACGTCTTTGGCAGATGCACTGAAAATCAACTTCGGCCTTGTCACGACCGACCGCCGGAGATTTGGTATGAACGGAAGCCTTGCAGGTAGTGGGTTTCTGGAGGGAATGGGTGATAGCGCGAATGGATCACATATCTCAGACACAGCAGATACAAGTCCACCGAATGGCGCAGCAGCCGAGTCTGAGGATTCAAGAATGCCGCACCGAATACGCACATCCCCACGAACGTCGCCAAACACGAATGGCGCCTCTCCAACCAGTATACCTTACCGCGGTCTGAGTGGGTACGTCCGATCAAGTCCTTTGGTCCAGTCTACTAGAGTCGACTCAGCATCACCTCCGACAAATCGGATCCCTGTGCAGAGGGAGCCCGTTAGCAATGGTCCATCGAGAGCACTGCGCCTGGAGGAGGAGGAAGAAGACTCGGCAGAAGAGTACACAGATGAACGTGCCAGAGAAGTCATCACCGGCAGGCTGATTCAAGGCCACATTGTTGATGATGATGCTCCGTCGCCCGTTTTATCTACAATGTCCGCCTCAATAGGGACTCTACCAGGAGATGTCATGGGTCAACCACAGCTTGAAGGACTGGATCCGATGACGTCATCGTTCATCTCTTCAACATCAGCGTACCAACTTGACCATTCTGCTCTTGGCGGCTCGATGGATGCATCAGTCCACTCAGACGATGAGGAAGAAGGCTTCAAGAACCCCGAGTTCGAGCACACCATCACTCTCGTGGGCAACGTCAAAGATCGCATCGTCTTCATTATCGATGATCTGATTGACCAATGTGGCTCATGGATAGCGGCAGCTGAGACGGTCGTTAAACGTGGAGATGCAAAGAAGGTGTACTGCATCGCTACTCATGGACTCTTTGGTGGCGATTCACTTGAGCAAATGGAGGCCTGCGAATGCATCGACTACATTGTGGTAACTAATACTTATCCAATAGCGCCAGAAAGGGTCAAAGCGTGCAGGAAGCTTGTGATCCTGGATATTTCGAACCTTCTCTCCGAAGCTATACGGCGCAATCATCACGGAGAGAGCATCTCCGCTCTGTTTCAGCATTTTCCGGATTGAAAAAGCTTCCCTACTGATGATCAAAAGATGAACATTACCACGTCGGTGACTTGAATGAGTGAGAGACAAACTCACAGCAGAAGGACAAGCACAGATCATCGTAGGGAGGACAGGGGTGAAGGACTGCTCTCCCTCTCCCGAAGCAGAGGACTGCATTCTGCATTCGAAGAGTAAGACGCTTGGACAAGCGTGCTGCATGAGATACTTCTGAGTCTGAGCGTGCAGAGGACTTTGCAGCTGAATGTTTATTCTTCACACCAATTTCCTAAGCAGAATAACAGTATAGTAAGCTTTCGCAGTTTGTCTTTACTTTTACCTGCTGCGCAACAATCGCTTCTCAATGTGCTCTTCTGCTTTCACTGATGTTCTCTACGACCATGCTTCCCCCTCCTCAAGTGTCTCTAAGGAACACATACATATCCAGTGAGACATCATCTGGAACTCTTTCTTTCCTATGGGGGAAGTTCCCAATGGAACACTGGCAGATCGAATCCCACCGAGGACTGAAGGCACTGCTTCCAGCCCGTCGAGGCACCAGGTTTCCGAGCTTGGATGGAGGCACGTGCAAGAGAACGCTTCGGATAAACCTTATGCTCCATGTGAGGTCTCTTCCATGATGCCAGCTGCTGCAGGAGTCATTTTCATCGCTGTGGAAACTGGATGGTTCAAATAGATAGACAGTTGGAAATCCTATGTGTATGTTGTATGTGTTCGGGCTATCATTATCCTTCCATACCATCAGAACAACACATCTAACAATACACCCCACCACTGCCGTCCATCGTCTCAAACCCACTCCGTACATCTTCCCACTTCTCACTTCACTTCACCACATCATCCCACTTCTGCAAACCATCAGTCTCCGAGCCCTCAAACACCTCCCACGCCCTGGAGCTCAGAACATACCTTTCCCATCCATCCCCATAATCTCGACCCCCCCTAAGAAGTCGGATGCACCTTCTCCGGCAACACCTCCTCCGCCTTCTTCGGCACGGCCTCCTGCGCCACCTTGGGCACGGCGCTGTCGCCCGTGGCGTGGCTCTTGGCGCCCGTGGCGCCGGTGTCGTGGATGGCGTTGGGGACTACCTCCTCGACTTTCTGGGGCAGCTTCTCCTGGAGTTTCTGCGGCACGATGCTGTCGCCTACGGCGTGAGATTGGTCGGTTCCTTGGGGCATGGTTGGTTGGGTTGGGGGTTGTTTGGAGGTGTGCGGGGTGATGGGATTTTTTGGGGGGTGGTTGTTTGGTTTGTTTTAAGATGGTAGGCGGTGATGGGTATTTGGATTGGAGGAGATTGTGTGATGAGGAATTGGAAAGGGAAGCTTCGGGGAGAAGGGGAGGGTTTATATAGACTTCTTTCTCCTTGCCATGGCTTCTTCATACTACACTTTTTTTCTTCCCCTCTGACATCAAACGGGTGCGTAGTCCCCGCGAATGCGAGTACGATGAACGGTCACAACTTTCATGCATGAGACAACAACCCCAGCCGATCCCGTATACTTTGGCATTGCTGCTCCTTGCGCAAAGTCAACCATTTTTGGTTTAGGGCCGCGGTCTTCGCGGGCAGCGATCGGCCGATTTCTCTTCTATTTACATTAGGTACTTGTCTCTTGTCAAGCGAGGTGTTTGTTTTTCGTATTCTTTTTTCTTCTCTGAAAGGCCGCAGATTGCTGGTGCCTACGTTATGGCTTGCGAGTACGAATAAGTCGGCGGTGCATATCAGGCCGAGTTGGTGTTTTGAGTCTCTAGGCAAGCGCGGTTCTTGGCGGATACGAATACGACGATCAGCCTTATGGGTGAGATGCTGACTCTGCATAACATTTTTTTCCCTACACTCTCTCTTACGTTACGATATCCAATGGGATCCTTGATGGAGTGTACAGAACAAAATGGGCGAAGACTCAGCTGGGAAATTGCGAGGGGCAGGGGATAGAGTGGAATGGAATCGGGTTGCAGTGACCCCCCAACCATCACTCGTATCAATTATTATAAAAAGCGGACAGGGCCGATTCCCCTCCCTTAATGGCCAGGCAGGCCGAGTGGGCATCAACAGCTGCATGTCTCCTCTATGGATGTCTTTAATGACTGGAAGCACGACCCTCCGATGTAGGATATCACACACACACGCACACATAACTTTTTTCCCTTCCGAAACACTGACCTACTAATTGCATATGTTGTAGTCGGTGTCAAAAATTTATCATGCTTCGAGCTCAATCCAGCCGTAGCGGTTAAAACCAAATATGGGCTCTTTCATACATTTCTGTCGCCTTATTTGGGTTGCCTTCACGTGAGATCTGAAATGGTTAAGGGCGCGCTCTGCTTCATTTAAGTAATGATTTGGGATCTGGGATGAAACGTTCTGGATATTTCCGGGCCATGGTCCCAAAAAGAAAACAATTTGTCACTACACAATCCTAAATAGTTTCTTTCTGCCGTGAATTTCCCCCCCCAGTCCTTATGGTATAGTATCATTTGATAGAAAGGATTCGGGTTGTTTCTGGTCTATTAACCTCTAGGAAATGCGTTAGAGAAGACAAAAACCGAAATTTGTAGAAGAAAACTTTTTCATGATTTGGGACTTCAATTGTGGTTTACAGTTACGGGCCTGTTAGATTAGGCCCGGCATGGACGTGGATTATTCCGAGGGCATTTTTGCTCGCCACAGGCTAAAATTGCTGTTCGTTGGAGTAGAGGCAATCTCTCCTGCGAAAAATCAGATGCGAGTGGATGGAATTGCCTAAACAAGAGAGGGTTGGAGGGGTTACTCTCGTGGCCCCTCAGGCACAACAAATTTGCAGCTGCACTTCATTCTATCAGTCAACGGGAGACCCTCCGAAAGACTTTCTCATGCCCCCAACAATCACCGGCCCTTCACGTGAGATCTGATATGGTTAAGGATGCACTCTGCTTCATTTGGGTAATGATCTAGGATTTGGGATCACATGTTCTGGACACTTCAGTAAAAAGAAAATAATTTGTCACTAAACTTTCCTAAACAGCTTCTTTTTACCTACAACAAACCGCGAGTTTTTTTTTTCTTCCAGTCCTTATGGTATAGTATTATATGATAGCAGGATTCGGGTTGTTCCTGGTCTATCGCCCTCTGGGAAATGCGTAGAGAAAAGAAAACCCAACTTCGCAGAAGAAAATTCTTCATGTTATGGGACCTCGATTATGGTTCACTGTTATGGCCTGCTAGATTTTTGGAGGAATGTTGACTTTTGACACCGTCTGTGTTGCAAAGGCCGAGTTGGTCGTCACGCCTGCACTGCGAGATGCCGCAGTGGCCGCCTGGTCTTAGATGCTTTACAGGCTTCTATCTTTGCCTCGGATACTTGAGGGTCTGAGTATGCGGATTTCGTCAAGATGAAGGGGGGAAGAGGGGGGGGGAGGGCGTGTCAGGACCGTTCCCCGCAAGTCTTCAAGTCTACAGCCGTATCAACCTTGAGAGACCAAGAGTGGTGCAAATCCTGAGCGTAGTGACCGCCATAAGCTGTCAAGCCACATTGTCAAGCCTGTCAATTTCATAAAGCTGCATTTCAAATCTTTGCCGTATCCATCAGGACATCCATCAAGGAATGAAAGCCTTTCAAAACGACATCCAACCAAAGTGCACCCTCTGCACCTTCTGTCATCTGTCCTCCTGTTTGGTGCCTCAACCCGGGGCACGCCCAATCCACATGCGATCCTGTTGGAAATGATGCAGCACTCCATGTGTTGATACCCCTCATGTGGCAAATTAGCGTGTTTCTCAGGCATAAAAGTAGCCTTCACACCATTCCATAGAAAAACAATCAATCCTCCATACACCACATTCCAACAGATCCCTTACCTCCGACCCCTGAATTTCACGGATCAATACACGCTCACGCCTCGGGGTCCACCGCCGGACTTCGTACCTGCATTAAGCTCCAGAACAAAACATTGACTATTAGAGTTCGCAGAATTGTGGATTCGAATGGAGTTCATGTGCTTTGGGAAGATGGTCCTAGCATCACAGTCAGAACAAAAAACCCGCTATCTCCAGTCCCCGCGGCTTATCTGATCCATCTTCTCGCCTTTGGCTTTTCCATGCTCTCCTTCTTATCCTTGCGGCTAACCCTTCACCCCTGTTACATCTCGAAGGCACCGTGAACTACTGAACCCGCTTCAGGAGACGCCCACCCTGGAGCATAGAAATCGTGAGTGATCCTTCCCTGGATCACAATGTTGACGAGGAGGTTTACAGACGCAGTAGCTGTACGATATGTCAGCGTTTGCTTATTTGCCTGGTGCCTTTCATGCATTCCATGCATATTCCATCATTGTCATATTCATGTAGCTAGCCACTCCTTGTCCCCATCAGCCATAAGTCGCTCCAGTGGGACTGGGGGTTAGTCGGTCGTATGGCATGGTATTTGCATGGTTATTTCGCATAACATGAGATTTTCGCGCTGCATCATTATTTCGCATAGTAGGCCTGCAATACCGCATAGCATGGCAATATCGCATAGTGGGCGTGTTTTCGTGTCAGGCACGCGTTGGTCAGGAGATTCATGGCTTGGTGGGAGCTCTATTTATATGGGCTGCCCACCAGTGTTGGGCTCCTCATTCGATTCTATCTCTTTCAGAGCCATAGCATTCTTTCCCCGCCCGCCCGCACCTGTAAATAGCTTCATTGTCACTCCAGGTATAGCTGAACAAGCATTGGGAATTTTCCTAGCACTGGGGGGTCTACATATGCCTCTTCAGGTAGCTAGCCCTGGTGTTGGGACCCCGCAACACATTTGCAAACGATTTCAGCTGTTTTGGAGTCTCTACATGATGAGAGGCGAAGACTAATATAACTGATGGCCCCATAGCTAGACTCACTATGCACTTTCTATCACCACTGCTGTGTCTCGCTGAGAGATTAAAAACTTTTGATGAATGCGGTGATAGAAACACTCAAGCATCAAAACAACACTACCCTAACCTCCCAGCCCATCACACTACATCAAAAGACCCCAGGACAGAGAGAAAACGACCTAACAAAAACCATCACAAGACCCCAGGACAGAGGGGAAACGACAACAACAAAATCACACTACAAGACCCCAGAATAGAGGGGAAACGACAACATCAAAAAAAATCACACACCATGACTAAAGCATTCAAATTCACCATACCTGAAGCAACAGTCAATATCCCCACCTTAAAAGAAGTCTTCAACTGAGACCGCTGATATCAGACAGTGTACAATGTTTGTCAAATTGCAGACATTCATCTCATTCTAACTGATCAAATAACAAAATCCGAAGAAGATGACCAATAAAAGGCCGCAAATTTATGAATCGAGAGTAATATTCGAATATCTCTGAAATCCGACGACTACACACGTATATTCGGTATCGATGAAGTTCACAACATGATCAAAGCATTGAAATCTGTTTATAAACTTAAAGGCTACACCTCTCGAGAAGTTCTATGAAGAATCATTAGCCGAGTCAGTCTAGTAGACTATTAAAAGTCATTGAGTATATGAAGATCATCAAAAAGATCAAAATCAAGCTGTCTTAGTCTTCGCCACATCATCATCGCGAAAACATGTGAGCTGAACAATGTGTTATGAACGTGGTTGGTCTATTTCAGGCCGAGGTAAATCACTGAATAGAGGTCGTCATAGGCGTATTCTCGTATCTCAGCGCTAGAAATTTTTTTATATCTATAGCGATATGTCTTGAAATGAAGATAGCTAGCTAAATGACTAAATACAGATGTGAAAGAATGAGAAGAAAATATGCAATTGCTCTGAATGAGAAGAATCGAATAAAGAGACAATTGTCTGTGAAATGACATGATCTTTGTAGATCATTTCATATCAAAGAAGAGTCTGAATCCCCCACTCTATCATAATCTCTCGCTAGTCTGAAATAATGTAATATATATACGATATGCGCATATGCAAAGAATGACGATATGTATATATAAGCTACTAATTCCCAGTTCCGCTGTGACGATTAGTCTTCGTTATATCATTATCGCGAAAATATATAAGCTAAACAATGTGTTATAAACGTGATTGATCTATTTCAGATCGAGATAAATCACTGAATAGAGATCGTTATAGACGTATTCTCGTATCTCAGCGCTAGAAAAACTCTCAAATCTAAGCAACGGTCGCAGATCGATCGTACTAAAACTGAATGAAATAGAAGACGACGTGTCGATATTAATCGTAGTGAAATAAAATCGAATATTCTGATGTAGAGATTCAAGTGAAGATCAAATAAATGTAATATGTAATGTTCGTTTAATCGCATAATCAAATTGACTGAAAAAGCCGAAATCTCCTGCTCGCAGAGCGATATTAACTAAGAAGATAAAGTCTTCTAAATATAATAAGCGTATGATCGCATTGATCAAAAGGGCTGAAATGTAAATATCAAGTAAATATAATATGTAATAATCGTCTGATCGTCTAATCGTCTGATCGTATAAATAAATATTCTAGTGTAGAATTCAAGTGAATATTAAATAAATGTAATATAAAATAGTCGTCTGATCGCATAATCAAATGTTTTGATGTAGAATTCAAGTGAATATCAAATGAATATAATGTGAAATAGCCGTCTAATCGCATAATTAAATGTTTTAATATAGAGATTCAAATGAATAAGAAATGAATATAATGTGTAATAGCCGTCTAATCGTCTAACCGCATAACCAAATTGACTGAGAAAGCCGAAATCTTCTATTCGCAGAGTAGAATTGACTGAAAAGGCTGAAGCTTTCTGACTGCAATGACTATATAATCAAATTAATTGATAAGACTGAAATTCCTTGCTCGTAGAGTAAATATATCTAAAAAGAAATCTTCTAATTGTAATGATTTATAACAAATGAATAAGATCGAATATTTCGATGTAGAGATTCAAATGAATATCAAATGAATATAATATGTAATGGTCGTCTAATCGTCTGATCGTCTGATCGTCTGATCGCATAATTAAATTGGCTGAGAAAGTCGAAATCTTCTGTTCGCAGGACAGAATTGACTGAAAAGACTAAAGCTTTCTAAATATAATGATCGTATAATTATATTAATTGAAAAGACTGAAATCTCTTACTCGTAGAATAAATATATCTGAAAAGAAATCTACTAATTGTTATGACTTATAATCGAATTAACTGAAATAGCTGATGACTGCAATAATTGCACGATTAACTTAACTACAATAATCGCATAATTAAATTGAATAAAAAAGTCGAACTGTTATAATTGCAATAATCGCAGAATTAAATTGACTGAAATGACTGAAATCTTCTATTCGCAGAGCCGAATTAACTGAAAAGACTAAAGTCTTTTAAGTGCGATGATCGTATAATCACATAATTGAATTGACTGAAATAACTGAAATCTTCTATTCGCAGAGCAGAATTAACTAAAAAGACTGAAATCTTTTAAGTGTGATGATCGCATAATTGAATTGACTGATAAGACTGAAATTTCTTATCCGCAGGGCGAAATTGACTGAGAAGACTGAAATCTCTTAAATGCAATGACTTTATAGTCGAATTGATTAATAAGACTGAAATCTTTTATCTGTAAGACGAATATATCTAAAAAAGAATAACTGAAATAATTGCATAATCAAATTGACTGAAATAACTAAAATCTTCTACCCGTAGAGCAGAATTAACTAAAACGACTGAAGTCTATTAAATGCGATGACCGCGTGATCGATTTAACTAATAAAACTGAATTCTCTTATCTGCAGGGCGGAATTAACTAAAAAAGTCGAAATCTTCTAACTGCGATGATTGTATAGCAGCTCAATTAAATTAATTAGAAAAGTTGAAATCTTCTATTCGCAGAACGAAATTAACTGAAAAAACTAAATATAGTAACTCTATAATCGAACTGACTGATAAGACTAAGATCTTCTAAATGTGATAACTTTATAATCAAATTGAATAAGAAGACTGAAATCTTCTGAATGCGATAACTTTATAATCGAATTGACTAATAAGATTGAAATCTCTTAACTACGATGATCGTATAATCGAATTGACTGACAAGATTGAATTCTCTTATCCGCAGAACGGAATTGACTAAAAAGACTGAAATCTTCTGAATGTAGTGACTTCATAATCGAATTGACTGACGAGATTAAGATCTTCTGAATATAATAACTTTATAATCACATTGACTGAAATGACTGAAATCTTCTATCTGTAAGACGAATATGTCTGAGAAAGAGTGACTGTAATGATCTCAATAACTTCATAATCGTATAATTAAATTAACTGAAATGACTGAAATCTTCTGTCTGCAAGACGAATATATCTAAAAAAGAGTGATTACAATAACTGCAATGATCGCATAATCAAATTGACTGAAATAACTGAATTCTTCTATCTGTTAGACGAATATATTTAAGAAAGAGTGACTGCAATGATCGTATAATCAAATTGACTGAAATAGCTAAAATCTTCTATCTGTAAGACGAGTATAACTAAAAAAGAATGACTGCAATGTTCGCATAATCAAATTAATCGAAACGACTAAAATCTTTTGACTGCAAGACGAATATATCTGAGAAGAGATATGTAAGGGCCATGAGGTCTCTAGGCATGAGGCGGCCTGTCAGAAGTCCAGGAATCCAACATACATCTAGGCCAGATCCGGGAGACTATCCCTCTGGTGCAGCTGTGCGGCTATAGCAGTCGCATAGTAAGTTTGCTTGGCATGGGGGTGCACTCTCCCCTGTTAAATATGCTGCCTCTGAGGATTCCCACTTGGGTTCCTCAGGATTCAGTCTATCTAGTAACCAATATACGAGTTGCTCAGTCACGCATGCCTAGACCCCGTTACATTTCTGAATCCTTCAACTCTCGCTATCATCGACACGATAGTAAGGGGGGCGTGCCCGTCTGACAACAAACTATCACTCTGTGACTCTCCTCGTCACTACCTACCTACCAATTGACGCCGGCGTCGAGCCAGTCAATCGAATCATCAACCACAAAGTCGTAATGGCTTCCTCAGCGGGAGCAAGACGACAACTTACCTCGAACCCCAGTGACAGCACTCTCGGACAGACCGCTGGATCTGATATCGTCGAACCAGTCGATACACGAACAATGCAGGTGGATGCCGAAGAATACGCAGCATTCCAGGCCTATCGAGCCCGTCGACGACAGGCGTCGCTGAGCTTCGAGACACAAGGGACGGCAAAGAGACTCACTCCCAGTCTTAAAACAAAAGACCCGAAACCATACAAGGGCGAGACTCCGGAGGAACTGGACGACTTTCTATACGAATGCGAGCGACAGTTCGATGCTAAGGGCTTCACGACTGAAGAAGACCGCGAAGGCGAGACGCCAGCGGATCGAGTGGATCAGAAGGAAGACACAAAGAAGAAAGTTGCATACGCTACAGGCTTTCTCGAGGAAAGAGCTAAGACTGACTGGAAGTCTTGGTTGCTGCAGTTCCCATTAGGAGCTGATTCGTGGACGCATTTTAAGACATTGCTACGCGAGTTCCTCGAAGGGGACAAAGAAGAAGCATATGCGGAAGGCAGTCAGAAATTGACAAATGCTAGACAGCGAAAGGGTGACTCCGTCAATGAATACTATGACTACACTTACAAGCTGCACATTCGTCTTAGGGCCCTAGATAAGGAACGATCATTCACCGATCAACAGTTCTTCGACTACTTCCGAGCACGACTGCTTCAGGAATACAGGACAAAGCTAGACGAGCTGATTCCTGGGCCAAAGACCATGCATGAATTATTGCACCAAGTTCACCGTTATGAGAAGACGGCAAGAACTCACGCACAGAAGGATGGACATAAAGATAAGTCTCGTTCTGAGGGGTCTACNCGAACCAGTCGATACACGAACAATGCAGGTGGATGCCGAAGAATACGCAGCATTCCAGGCCTATCGAGCCCGTCGACGACAGGCGTCGCTGAGCTTCGAGACACAAGGGACGGCAAAGAGACTCACTCCCAGTCTTAAAACAAAAGACCCGAAACCATACAAGGGCGAGACTCCGGAGGAACTGGACGACTTTCTATACGAATGCGAGCGACAGTTCGATGCTAAGGGCTTCACGACTGAAGAAGACCGCGAAGGCGAGACGCCAGCGGACCGAGTGCATCAGAAGGAAGACACAAAGAAGAAAGTTGCATACGCTACAGGCTTTCTCGAGGAAAGAGCTAAGACTGACTGGAAGTCCTGGTTGCTGCAGTTCCCATTAGGAGCTGATTCGTGGACGCATTTTAAGACATTGCTACGCGAGTTCCTCGAAGGGGACAAAGAAGAAGCATATGCGGAAGGCAGTCAGAAATTGACAAATGCTAGACAGCGAAAGGGTGACTCCGTCAATGAATACTATGACTACACTTACAAGCTGCACATTCGTCTTAGGGCCCTAGATAAGGAACGATCATTCACCGATCAACAGTTCTTCGACTACTTCCGAGCACGACTACTTCAGGAATACAGGACAAAGCTAGACGAGCTGATTCCTGGGCCAAAGACCATGCATGAATTATTGCACCAAGTTCACCGTTATGAGAAGACGGCAAGAACTCACGCACAGAAGGATGGACATAAAGATAAGTCTCGTTCTGAGGGGTCTACAAAACCCCAAGACTCGAAGAAGGATAACAAGTCCGGTCGAGCAGCAAATCACGATCAAAAGAAGAACCGTGATGATAACAAGGACTTAAGCACTAAAGCTCCCTTCGTTATGTGGAAAGACAAACTGTCTGACGACGTTCGAGACCGCCGCTGGAAAGATCAGGCGTGTTTCAAATGTGGTTTGCCTAGACATAAGACTCGTGACTGCACAGCTAAGGATCAAACATTGCATGACTCACAAGCAATGCTCGAAGCGGCAAAAAANGAGCTACCAGAGCATGGACCTGCAGACCACGCCATCGACCTCATGGATGAGCGACAGCCGCCCCACGGTCCAATCTACAACCTGAACGAGGTAGAGCTCGAGACCCTACGAGGGTACATCGAGAGTAACCTTGCCAACGGCTTCATACGGCCATCCACTTCACCGGCGGGGTCACCAATCCTCTTTGTACGAAAACCCGATGGGGGCTTACGCCTCTGTGTGGACTATCGAGGACTGAATCTGATCACGATCAAGAATCGGTACCCTCTCCCTCTCGTCGGGGAATCAA
>NKYR01000154.1:0-77139 GCA_003184365.1 Evernia prunastri
GAGAACAACGCGATCACCTTCGATCTTCTATGGGCACTTTTCAAGAGTAATGAAATCGCCTACTGTCCAACGTATGGCAATCCAGATGAGCCCAGAGCTTTCAAGATTGAGTATGCTAATATGGTAAGAATCTGTTGTAGTATAAATTGTGTATATATGCTGACTGTGAATCAAGCATTATTCTTACGTGAAAGGTAAGTATTATGAAATTGAAGGACGCTATCTGGAATACGATGGCAAGACCTTCGGCATGGGTTCGATGGAGATTGAGGTTGAGGAGTTCAAAGGCCCTCGCAAGATTTCCAACCTTGCCTGTTACCCACTCAAGTATCACAAAGATACCGATCCCATAAAGAAACAGCTGATAGAACGTGGGAAGAAATTTGTCGGCCTCAAGGGCATGCAGTATAAGTTCCATAAGGGCATGGCATTTTACAAAAAGAAGAGGCAGTATATCAAAGTCAACATCAATGGCAGGATTATGGTAGACCCTGCCATCCACCGAAGGATAAACCCTAATTATCCTATCTCCACGGTCAAAGCTGGGGACCCTGACATCCTCGATGACTCTGAGAATGAAGATGACGATACAGACAGCTGCGCCGATTGTCAAGAGAGCTCCTCGGACGAAGAAGGAACTGGCCAGAAAGCTGGGGATCAATTCGGGGAGACAGACCGGCCTATTACTAAGTACAAGTTGATCAAAGATGAGGATGACAGATATATGATTGTGGAAGTTGAGATGGATGCCGACGGCAACGAGAGGCAAAAGGAGGATTTCGTAGAGATCCCGGGTCAAGAAGCCACTGTAGAGCGCGAATTTACCGAGGAAGAATTTCTTATCGCTAGCCCCGTCGTTCTTGGCTTCGCCTTCAGCGAGAAGCTCTGGCTCGAGTTCACTGTCTCTGGTGTTAACGAGATCGACTGGAATGAGGGTGCCTTTGACTCGCTAGTACTGCCAGAGAACCAGAAGACCATTGTCAAAGCTTTGGTGGAGTCTCATACCTTCGAAGCGAGCCGCAACATTGATGATGTGATTCAAGGTATGTTGTCTTCTCTATTCTAGTATCTTACAAAGAAACCTTGTTGACTTCTTGCTCAGGGAAGGGTCGCGGTCTCGTTGCTGTGCTTCACGGTGCTCCGGGCACCGGTAAAACCCTCACGGCAGAAGGCATTGCTGAGCTGCTGAAACGTCCGCTTTACATGGTTTCTACTGGAGAGCTGGGTACTAGGCCTGATCAACTGGAGACCCAACTCAACAAGATCCTCGACGTCGCTCATTCATGGGGCGCGGTTCTTTTGCTCGATGAGGCAGATGTTTTCTTAGGTACGTTTTGTAAACGAATCCTACTATGGGCTGTGCTAACGTACCATTCTAGAAGCTCGCCAGCCCCAAGACGTCGACAGAAACGCACTCGTCAGCATCTTCCTTCGTCTCCTCGAATACTTCCAGGGCATCCTCTTCTTGACCACCAATCGCGTCGAAACCTTCGATCCTGCCTTCCAATCGCGCATCCACGTTGCTCTCCGTTACGGCGAACTTGCTACCAAGGCCAAAAACAGCGTCTGGAAAACCTTCCTCGGTAAGGTCAAGGCTATTGGTGGCGGCGTTGAGGTTGATAAGTTCTCGGCCGATGATTACGATAGGCTTGCTAGGCGCAACCTCAATGGTCGACAGGTATGTATCGCGTTCTTCATGAGACTCTGGACGGACGGCTAACGTGCTGCAACAGATCAAGAATGCAGTACGTACGGCTCAAGCTCTCGCAGTCAACGAGAAGAAACCACTCGGTATGGAACACATCATTAAGGTACTCGGTGTCGCAGAGACATTTGAGAGGGATTTGAAGGGCGGACCGGGCTACGTTGAGGCGATGAGGAGTTACCATTAAAAGGAGAAAACATCGAGATCATGTTCGCAGATATGAAGGGATGTAGTGGAATGAATGAAGCCATGTGTCACGGCCTTCTACGAATCTATCAGTATGCACGGTTGCTATCTGAAATATTTTGCTTGGTCACGGAGGTTGTATGTGTCTGGAGCGATGTCTTACTTTATTTAGCATGCGGTCAGTAGTATGGTATGTTATATTTAGCAGGTTTGATCTCTCCTCTCAACCTCGGCCAGTGTATTTGCTTTCGCTCAAGGACGAGAGTCAATGGCAAACGGCGATATGGTATACCAGAAATCTGCCTGCAGCATCCGAGTTCACTACTATTGATCCAGATTCAGCATCAACCCCAAAGCCTACTCTTTTTCTCCGGCTCCCCCGGATCTCTTCACCAAGCGTGAAACGGTCAAGGCTCAGACTACGAGTAGGTAGGTAAGGTACACTAGCTCCGCCTGAGTTGCTCAACTCCATGTCGCGCAATGCTGCCTCTCATTCATCTGAAGCCTCTTCTGCTTCGACCTGCCCATGGCTCTAGGAGTGCCTCTTAGAAGCACCAGACGGCTCTCGCTTGCCGTGCTGGCGTGCCGGAGCAGGGCATTTAGTACCCACGCAACAGTTGATTACACCAGTGTTGCACTGCCCGTAGCTATTCGCAGCACTATCATTAGAGAAGGTGTAGGCTGCACCCGCACATGGTTGAAAAAACGCGGAAGCAGGTCGGCTAGGAATGCCTTGTCCTGGGTTGTAGCAAATCGGGCCGGGACCTTGATGATTGCAGGTGTGGCGGTTATTAAAAAGTTCTAGTGGCGAGGGTCAGAGTACAGATACGGAAAGAGGCTAAAGATATAGAAGTGAAAGCATACGAATATTGCAACCACTCACTGCAACACCTGAGCAGGAGCAGGAGATGGGCACAGAGTAACCATCAACGTAACTTATATCCACGTCGGGGACGTAGTTGAGGGGAGAAAAGCTTGCTTCGATTTTGGAGCTTCGAGGGTCGTAATTCTTACCAATGACGATTCGACCGGCCCAATTAGATGGAAAGAGTACTCGAGTTGACGAGCTAAGTACACCATATCCAGGATTGCCTACTGGTGTTGGTGCTCCTGCATTAGATCCGTAAAAGATAGAAAGGGGAGTGCCGTAGGAGTTGACGACGTTAATAGTGAGGTTTGATCCGCCTGCGAGGGCGGGATTGGGTCCGACGTAAGGTGACCTTGTAGCTAGGGAATCTAGGGCACCTCCAGAGGCAGTGCCGAGTAGAACGGAAGTAGCTTCTGCTTGTGGAGCTCGAGCAACCATGGCCGGCTCATTCGTAAAGGCTGACGTCGTGAGAACAAATATCCAAGCGGTGACATAGATTGACGGGAACATGTTGATGGCTGAGTATATTAGATTATAAAAATACTAGTAGCACCGTCATGTAGAAAGGCTTCTAGCCTCTCTAATCAATTTGTTAGAACTGAGGAGAACGATGAAGATAAGGACAAATTAGAAGAGGTCGAGGGATTCAAGGAGGCATATGAGCTCTTGTGGGCTCCTATCATCGTTACGATATACCGAGCCTGTTCAAAACATCTCAGAGTGACGGAAAACCCCATCTGATTCGCATAAACGTTCTGCTGCAGGTGAAAAGATTTAAGGTGCACTTTCTCTTACCTTTCTTGGCCATATCATCTTCAGATGTGGAGGATCATGCACGATGAGTTGTAATGAAGAGTCTGGAAGCTGTGGAGTACTGGCAGAAGGGAGAGTATCTTCTTTGACACGACACCTCGCAGTGAACAAGTGCTTTGCTTAGCTCGTACTTGTCCCAGTACAGTTCATAGATTGTAGGAGTCACACTTAACACTACCTTTTCTCTTTTGGACATATCGATCACCAGTACCTGAGGCCGTGCGCTATATGGTGATGTTGTAGCCTGCCCTATTTGGACACATGCCGAGAATCACCTAAACACTCGTATTAGAAAGTCACGTTCGAGCTCTTGGAGTTGAGATAGATTGGCTAGCGAGACGCAGTTTGAGGAAATCCTGGGAATCGATCAGCACGCGTGGATGCTTAATTACAACATATTGGCAACGGTTGCGCGGCCAGAAGGTCCGATTTCCCTTCGACCACACCTCGGTAATGCAGTCAGCTCATTATAGTAAACGCTTTGTCTCTTGCGTGTTTTGAAGAGTGCATTAAGAATGAGCCTGAGCGTGGAGAATCCGGAGCAGTTACCGGATAAATACAAGGCTGCAAAGTATGTGTATTTCACCAATATCTTCATTGAAGTTGCTGAGGTCGCTGAAATCATACCTCGGCATCTTTAGCGGTCTATCCATCTAGCTCGGAAAGCGCAGCACTCTTCCCTTCGTCAATGTTTGAACCCACTGTTCCACGGTCGTGCGTCGTCGGATTGACATGGGATCTTCTCACTGACTCTCGGCAAAAGTTACGACGCTTTCTGAGCTTGAGTCAGCGATGATCGATTTATCTCGTTTACTAGATTTATCAACTGACAGTATTGTGGAAAGCACTGCTGGGGAAGCTGCTCCGGAACCTCTAGACTCCAGCGCGGCCTTGTTCCTAATCTGGTTCCGTGCATTAGTAGTGCTGTAGGGACTGTGGGCGGGGCTTAGCCCCTGCATCCCCGCCTTCGACCGTTCTTCTGGCTCAAACTCCCTCCAATCCTGGCGCACCTGCCAATTCTGGCACTCCCCTCCAATTCTGGCTCCCTGCCAGTATCGATTACCAGTATCGCCGTATATTGCCGACCGTCTTAGTTGAAGCCGATAACGCAATGTCTTGGGAATTCTTGTTGAAGACTTGGTAGATACGGTGGAGTCCACCAAAATCGAACAACAAGATCTAGGGAGGGTGTCTGGGTGCAGTTGTTGCCTAACACCCAGAACCTGGAGCAACTACAACCGCCTTTCCTCCATTATCGCCCGCTAGCCTTTGTTTGCGTGCGAATTGTGACAGCATTCCAGCAAAAATAGGCGCTTCTTAAATATCTCTTGCCTCTTCTTCCCCAGTATAATATCATTAGCTTTGTTAATTAGGGATGTGAAGATAGGTCTCGCAGGAAGGGATGAAAAGGATGGGATCCGTGCGCGTAATCCCAAGAGAAGAAGATCTGAACCAATCACCTGAGGCTTGGCAAGTCTAGAACAAGTCTTTACGCTGATGAGTCGATAAAGCTATAGCCTAATCTAATATCAAGTAGATCAAGAGAGCAGATCGAGATGTTTGACTTCGGAATTCTCACCCCAGCGGTGGCCCACCAGCTTCAGTTCTAGCACTCGCTCCAATTCTGGTAACCTCTCACATTCTGGCACCCTGGCCCACTTCTACCAGTACTGGCCTTCACAGCACTGGCATTCGCGTTCCTAATTTCCGCGGCCTTTCGCTGCGCTTCATAGGGCTGTCTCCGCAGTGCTAGCTTCATCCTCTGGATATTTATATATTGGAAGTTTCACGTGACTGATGGTCGAAATAGGAGCCTTGTTTTCAGGGTCAAACGCATGTCCACTTCTTTCTCATCTTTCTGCTTTTACCCCATCCTACCTCTACCTATCCTGTTTCTGCCCATCCTACTCAACGTCGCTACCCTATAGCATTATTCGTACTGCTAAACGTATGCGATGCGACATCAGATCCCTCAACATTCATATGCCTTCCGAAGTCTCAACCGAACCAGACCTCTCATTTGACGGTTCCTCCACTTTTGAGTCATGCGAAATCTTACAATTGGTGTGATCAAAGTCTTTAGACAGCAGACTGATAGGCAACGGGTACGAGGCTTCCTGATGGCTCAAGTCAGCTCAAAGATCGATAAATCCGGTTCACACATACGATTTCGGTTATGCTGGGAGGCCACAGTTCGTGATCAGTCGATCGATAAGTATAATACCTTCCATTTCTGCGGATGATCAATGCAATATCTGCGTGACATAATCGCGCTATAAGCCTTCATATTCCCATACCAGACAAGCCACCACTTTATTCTGACCCAAGCTTGCATGTTGCGGCTTGTTACGACGCTCGTGAACAATCGACGCGGAACCTGATTAAAAAGGCCATGGCTGAGGCTTCGGTCGATGACTGGAACGGTAAACTTCTTATTAGCAACAACGCCGTTGATGGCGGGAAGCTTCTCGCGTCGTTACAGAAACGCATCATTGTTGACATGGACGTGCAAGCCTGTACAGAAGCGCTAGCCCGACTTTAGATTCCAGGTAAGTGGAATCACAGTATATCTTGAACCAGTAGCTTTGTTGTGGTAGTAATATATTGCATAGATTTTTTGCAGCGCTCCATGAATCTTTGGCTCGTTTGCTATCCTGTGAAACATAATGAACAGTCCAGTTGAGAGCTGCATAGTTGAGAAAATAATATTTATCTCCTTGTTGAGTACAATCGTCTTCATCCAGCTGGTCCTGGAACACACTGGCGAAGTCATCAAAGTTAAGGTAGTCGAGACAGATCTGGGACATTGTGCAATGGGCCGTTGTCATGTCCAAGTATCCTTGCCACTTGCCTGACTGTAATTCAGACAATTCAGTGTTTCGAACAAGGAACTCTCTTGCAGTTTGATGGATCAACGATATCTTTCCATCGTGAATGCTAACGAAAAGGCCGCACATGTTTCGGACAATGGATTTGAAATCTTGTTGTGGTCATAAGTCCTGGTCAAGCGTCTCGTACGACGTGCAACTTGCTTTTTGAGTTGCTAGTGTCAAGGCAATATTGACTTTCTGGAGTCTAAGCGGCCTTGTGGCTGCCACAATAAGCTGAAGCAGAATTCGAGCTCGCACATTGTCTGAGCTCCTAGACAGAATCCTTTCGTACGCATCAGAGACTTTTTACGGCAGATCGGACAATAGTGAATCTATGTCCGATATCTTGCCGCATCTCATCGATCATGGTGTCTATCCTGAAGGCCATGGTGGTGTCAGGAATTTGCAAGAATCGCACAACTGGGAGGAGATAAATGCAAGACTAGCACTGCCTCGAGCCTCTCTATCACCATCACGCTTCACTCGTGAAGCATTTCTAGATTTCAAAGCGAAGAATGAAGAAGCATTGACTGAAGCCACAGTAATGAGCAAGGCATTCCCAATCAATGCAGGCACATCCGACATTCCATCGCAGGAGAACCTTCTCTTCGGAAACCTCAAACATCTGACCGACGACTCTATCGCCAAGGCCAAGCCAGACTGCTACGATGGGAGCCGTCCGACAGATCTCAACAAGCAGATTCGGGAAGAATTAGGGCCTTACATTGTGCCGTCAATGAATACTGCCGCGCCCTGCTTGCCCAATTTCTTCACTGAGGGAAAGGGCCCAAATGGAAATACTGCTGTATGCAAGCGACAAGCTTTAGATGACGGTGCTTTAGGTGCCCGTGGGATACATGAGCTTCGGTTATACGTTAACCCAGAGACGGCTTACGACAACAATGCGTATAGTTTGAGTTCTAAGCGATTAAGAAGCCTTGTCATCTGATCAGGCTTATTCAATCCACGTACTTTTAAGAGTAAACTTAGATCTATCGGAATGGTCATTTTCTCACACTTAAGACATCTCATCACGCTAATGTTGCCCGAATACGGGCACCAAGTATAGTGGCGACGTTTTAGCCTTAATCGGTTAGTTGGGCGCTAGTCCAAGTGACCATTCTGAAACTGCCACGGAGCCCCGCCATCGGGATAATTATCAAGAACAACTCCATGGCGACAAATGCTTGATTTGAGTTAAAGCCGCAAGATGAATATCTTTGATCCTTACTTACCTCGAACGCTCCTTCACTCAACCAACCTATCTTATTTTCTGAACCGAGGGGTTTGTATAGGGACATATCAAGGGAGATATCTCCCACGATACTAAGGGAAGAAGCAGAAGTAAGATGACAGAAGCAGATCGATGGGAAAAGAAATGAGCATGCGTGTGACCCCGAAAAAAAGGCTCCTATTTTGACCATCAGTCACATGACATTCTGATTATATAAATAGAATGTTTCAAGTTTTATGACAGCGATTGCGTGGATAAGGCTTAGAGTGTTACGGGCAGTGGCGGTAGCTTGCTTATAAATAGAGCATTTTCTACCCAACGAGCCAATGGGATCGCATTATGGAAGGTCTCTACACGCGTATATTTTCTCCCACCCCGGACGACATGACTGAAGAAACCACAGAGTAACATCTTGACGTGGCTAAAGTATAGATCATTAGACTTAGGGAATACATGAGCCAACGAAAGGGTACCCAAAAACCACTACTAGGTATTATCGTGCATCCTATAATCGATCTCTTTTCCTCCATCAAGCACTTTTCCTCCAAGTTGTACAAAGCTTTACCCTGGGTCGAGGACATTCATCGAGGAACGAGTGTGGTATAAATAAGACTTGTTCTTCAGCGCAACTCGCACATTATTCTTTTCATTCACACTAAGCATCCGGCACGGTTTTCAGATGCTCTAGTATCTTATGCGCAGTCTTCTCTGGCTTAATGTTCTCTATGTTCAGCTGATATTCTCAAACATCTGGCTGTTTGAATCCGTCGTCATAGAAAGAGTAGACGAAATGATGTTGCAGAATATCTTTGAGGATATCTGTGTCGGTCAGCCTGGAATTCAGACTTGCTGGGCGTTCAAGCAATCTTCTAGTATTCTTCTCCGGGCTGCAGCGCAAGATGAACATCACAAAAGGTCGGCCATCTTTCACAGCGCTCTCGAAATATTCTTTGAGATCTATCTCACGATCTTTAAGCGTCTCTTGGTAGTATGTAGTGATGATAGTGCGTTGTCGGAGAGATGGGTTTGAGGCAATACTATTTAACATTGGGGTTCGCTGTGAAGTAGAGACATATCAGTCTGAGAGCAACATCATTATTGCGCACTCGGGACACGCATCAGTGCTTTTCGTAGGTCACGATATCCAGTTTCCTCGCGCTCGAGGAGTGCAGCGACGGGCTCGATGAGCAAATGGTTGGGCAAGAATCGCGAGTCCGCGATTAGAGCTCTGTAATTTCAATCAGCATAACGGTTTCGTGCCGCGCGCTCCGATGCCCGGTGCGAGCTTCTTGTTACTGTAATGCCGAAGCTACTGATGACTTTCCCACATCAGGATAGTCATTCAGTATGATCAATGGTGCCGCATGCATACTGAGCTGGAATTGGTGTCTCAACGATTGATGTTTGTGGAATAAGATTGATTGAATGTTATCTCACACAATGGGCAACGCTAATATCAATAATAATTCATAAGCTGTTCACGAGTCGGAGATGTACAGATACACGAACCATTCAAAGGCTTTCTTGAGGTTGTTGAAGAGATAAAGATGTGAGGCTCATTCTACAATACGTAGGTAAGGTAGACATCCATTCGTTTTGAAAACTGATTGGGAAAGGATCGGCGCTAAAGATAAGAGTCCGAGAGTGACTGAAAGATAAGACAGATTTCTTTTTCTGCCCCTTTTCCATGGTCGAAATCTGTTGTTGCAGCTGTATAGCTTTATACATAGCTATGTACATGGTTCAGTTGGCGCCTCGGAGACCATGGGCATAAGATCGTTGCCGATGAGCTATAGGAGGGACTAATAAGCACCAAAGTATATCCCTTACCTTACTACCTATTTGAGCGGACCCGGAAGCTTAACAAGCCTGACGTCAATTCTAACATTTTATCCCTCGTATATACCTTACATTTTGAATGGACCCTTTGTCGCTTACTGCAAGCGTCATCGCCGTCGCTACCCTCGTCGCTCAAACTTGTAATGCTTTTGCAAAATTGCGCGGACTGCACGAGGCAATTCCTGGAAGACTGCACGCCTTGAACAACGAAGCCGTTGATATCGAATTAGTATTGTATCAAGTAGCCGCTGTTGTTCGAGAACGCGAGGGGCTGCCATCCAGGGATTGCGAGCTAGCGGATATCAAGCATCTTCTGGAGCAGGCCAATACCAAATTGGATGAACTACGAGCAATCGTCAATCGTCTTTGTGACACCTGCATCAATTTCAAGGCTTTCGCTTTCCGAGGCTATAGGTGGCACAAAGAACAGGAGAGGCTGCAAGGTTTGCAGAATGGGATCAACTCGGTCAAGTGCAGCCTCAACATCATTCTAGGCGCTTCTCACTCGTAAGTCAACTCCCTCTTTTGTGCTGAGATAAGTGTTGGCTGACAGTCGAGACAACTGCTAGACGAGACATGGTGCGTGTTCGGGTGGATATTGAAAATATATCCACCGTTACCGCCAATTCTTCTAACCAGCAGACTGCCCTTCGAGATGAATTGATTCAGTAGTCTAATCTCCACCAGCGGGTGAACCAAAGACTTGGCAGGATAGTTGAGTTGCTGGAAGATCAATCCAATAGATTACAAGATGGTCGCGCTACCCAATTAGGCCCTTTTTATCAGGCACCCCTTTCGAACCTACGTCAACGTGGTCCAGCATTGAAAACAAAGAAGTCGTCTCAAGACCCTTCACAGTCGGAGGGTGTCAGTGTGAGGGTCTTGCAGTACGCCTCTACGTGTCGATCCAGATGTCCTTGTTCGTGTCACGAGTACAAAAAATCTGCCTCATCTGTCTTTTTGAACCGTGTGCTTGGACAGATGTTCATCGGTTATATCGGCCTATCGCTCTTCAGTCCAAAATGTAGCAGCTAGCAATGCCAGAAAGGTCAAATTCCTCGCGTCAGCCTTGAGTATTGGTTTTCACTTGGCTTCTTCTGGTCTCAAATAATCACCGTCCGAGCTGACTTTTCCCAGAATTTTGATCCTCAGTTTCAATTGAGAACTCTGAGAAGAGTCTCAGACTCTGCCCCATGCGTCAATTTTGCGTTGGAAGGAAATATCGAAGCGTTGAAAAACTTGTTTGGACGTGATCTCGCGTCTCCGCAGGACGTGAGTAGCATCCGAGGGTATTCACTTCTTCGAGTAGGTGAAACCCATGTTCTCAACAAAAATATATTAAGTATTCACGCAGTGGGCTTTGTACGGCAAGCAGAACGAAACATGCCAATTTCTAGTACATGCAGGAGCAGATATCGACTACAAGTTGGTACCCTTGATCTTTCGCCGATTTGCCAAGTCATTAATCCACGTTTCGCAGATTCATATCCGAAAATGACGATAGTCCAAAGAATAAGGCTTGTGATTTCTTGCTCCAAGGTGCTTTGTCGACAGAAGCCGCGGAGCTGTTGAGTTGTCTCACCAAATCAGACGATTTTGTTGAAGAGCAAAATTTCACCAAATTGCATAAGATCGTCCTCGGTCTTTCATTACTCGATCTGGAGAAGGAGGTCCAGCTTTGCGCGGACGAGGTTGACACGACTGATGCCTTAGGCCGTAGTCCTCTGATCTGGGCATCTGCTAGAGGAGACGAACGATCTGTTGCGATACTACTAAGCTACAACGCCGACTCTAATCTTGTGGACTTGTAAAACTCCGGACCCCTAATGTACGCTGCTGCGCAGAATCATGCCGTTTGTGTTCGCCTTCTTCTCGAAGCCGACGCCAACTCAGACCCTATTCTTTTTGGTTTGAAAATGCAAAGAGGCAGTTCGCTCAATTGTGCTACTCGAATTGCTTCTGATCCTCTAGTCCTCAAGATTCTTCTGGATTTTCGGGCCGACATCGAATCGTGTGATGTCGAGGGTCGAATCTCACTTCTCCACGCCGCTCGCAGCGACAATATAGAATTTGCCGTGTTACTTCTGGAATACGGCGCCAATATCAATGCGATGTCCACAACCGCACAAACCCCTCTAACTACCGCTATCACACACAACAGCCACAACGTCCTTCAGCTGTTGCTCGATCGTTGGCGTGAGTACAGTATATGTCCGCGATTCAAGAGTCCAAATCTACTTTAGATTGCAGCCTCGTACGCTGATTTGGAGACGATCAAAATTTTGACTTGCGTAAACCATTTTGCTCTAAGCTACGACAAAGACTACACGAGCGGCGACTTTGCGAGTCGCCTGCGCGACAGACCAGGCGTCTCTGAGGAACTGATAGACGCTTTCGCAGATCTTCTGAGCGTCATAAATACGTGCCAGCAGCCGGAGATGAAGGAAGAGCTGGTGGAAACGGGCTTACTTCGTCAAGACTCGGGCCTGGACCAGTTTGACGATGCGAAGGAATACCACGATGAAGATTAAAACCAGCAGTAGAATACTACATTTTTGGGGTTTTGCTTCTCCAGTGCTCCTATTTGGACGCAACGCAGTCCGACTTTGCAGATTTTGCAGGTAGTGGAGAGATACACTAGGCAGTTGTCCGTCCTCCGCGCTGATCACTACTAGAACATACTGAAAGTTACAAAGAATTCCATCGCACAGTACGATTCCAGCATCTTTCTTAAAAAGCCTGGTCTACCGGCGCTAACAGCTTGATCCTAGTATCGTCGCAATTCACGGCATCGGCACGCATCCCGACGATACCTGGTGCAAGAAGGTCGATGTGGGCCGTCCAGAGGAACACTACGTTAACTGACTGAAAGATATACATATGCTGCCCACGGTAGTGCCAAACGCACGGATCTTGAGATACGGGTACGAATCTCAATGGTTCGGTGAGGAAGCTATCAGTCAGAAAGCGTCAACGGTGGCTCAACGTCTTCTTCTGAATCTCAAGCGGGTCAGAAAAGTATGATGATGCTGCTCAATGTTTCATGCTTGTCACGCTGATCGATGCATAGGCTTGTCCACTCCGTCCTCTGATATTCATAGCACACTGCTTTGGTGCTCTGGTGGTGCTGAGGGTAGGTGGTCAAGCTGGAGGGGACAGGACCCCGTTGACCGCGCTTAGGCTATTGTCGACGCGAACCGATCCGACTCTAAGTGGCCCGGTATCTTTAAGTCCACTATAGGCATGGTCTTCTTCGGGACACACTTTCGGGGAGCGGGCGGGCTGAATCAAAGTGAGATGCTTTAGGCTGCTCAGAGCCAATACGAGGAGGGTCAGGTCCTGGGGACGGTTCTGAACATTCTAGCCCCCGGCAACGAAAGTCTGACGGACCTGATGACGTTTTTCTTCGAGACAAGACAAGAGAAGAACAAGGCTCACGTGGCCTGCTTCTTCGAGCAAAAGCCAAGTAACGTCGGCGCCATCCTCCGTGGGAGGCAGGTACAGGTATGCGAGAGGAAGTCATATCCAGTGCACAGCTGATGTGAAACAAAGAAATTCGTGGTCGACGAGAGTTCGGGATGTCTCGATCAGAGCGAGTCGACGGAGAAGTACTCCCTCTCGCGGGATCACTTCAACATGAACAAATTTGAGAAGCCGGAGGAAGAGGATTTCCAGATGGTGTGCGAAGTGATCGAGAAGATGGTGGAAGAATCACCTCAACTGATTACGGCGCGTGATCGAGGTAGGTAGTGTGATAAGTAGGTAGACCACTTCCTCTGATGGGCGATGTCAGATCAGTGATGATTCGAGTCTGATAGACCACCCTACTATAGGACACGATGATTTCCGGGTGCAATTCCATCTCACCGGTCTACCCGTCGCTGGCAATTTCATCGATCGAGATACAGAGATGGAGCAGATAGAGCATTCTCTGCTGCCGTCAGACCCGCAGGACGAGCGAAAAATCCATGTCTTGCATGGCCTTGGTGGTATCGGTAAAACGCAATTAGCCATAGCATATTGCCGCAAACACCAAGCGATCTACAGTGCGATCCTATGGCTCAATGGTAACAGCGAAGACACGCTCTTTCAGAGCCTTGCAGCGTTTGCCGCATATGCACGGATTGATGGTCTACAGAAATCAACCGTCAGGGTCATCGGACACGGTCAAGAGACAGTGGAAAAAGCGAATGCTGTTCGACGATGGCTAGCTCTCGAAGGTAACTGTCGATGGCTGATCGTCTTGGACAACGTCGATCGAGATTACTATGCAGAAGTGAAAGATCCCCAGGCGTATGATATCGAGTCCTTCCTTCCAGCTGCCGACCAAGGCTCCATACTGATCACCACATGTCTTCCCCACCTTGGAGCATTCGGGACGGCGACAAAGGTGACGAGGGTTGGGTCGGCCTGCAGAGCGTTGCCATAAGATCCACCCTGAGCGTTGACATCAACTCCATTGTCAAGTAGCATCTGCACCACTTGCTCATAACCTCCTTCTGACGCTGCCTGCAGAGCGTTGCCATATATTCCACATTGCGCGTTGACATCAGCCCCTTTGTCGAGCAGCATCTGCACCACTTGATCATGACCTCTATCTGACGCTGCCTGCAGAGCGTTGCCACAGTATCCACCTTGCGCGTTGATTTTTTTAGAGAGGTTGGACGTGGATCCGAGTGGTAGAGCCGGTATCGTTCTGTCCTCTAGTTGCTCGCTATTGACTAAATCATGCAAAGCCTGGTCAAGTCCCAGTAATGACGCATAATACACTGGACCTGGAGTGCCTAGGGATTAATGCTAGTGGAGATTGTTCCAGCCGACTAAAAGCAATTGATACAGGTTGAAAGAAACATTGCGAAGATGCAAGGACAGCTGCCGATCATCGTCGGAAGGACAAGGAGAGGGAATGGTCCCATAGACGCCAAGGACGTCGTCTGGGCAGAATCGCGAAGCAGAGCAGAGAAATGTATAAGATCTGCGGTATGCCTGTTGTACGTGCGGGGTTGGGCCTACACAACCGCGAAGTCCGCAGATCTTGATGGATGCTGGGTACCAGAGGGGGTTGCAGCTTTATACGTCTCGCCGTCAATGAGAACGATTCGATTGCAAGGCTATTAGAGTAGTGTGTTGGAAACATGAGAAAGCGCCACTATATTTCGACAAATGGTTTGCTTTTATCCAAAGTCTTGCAGTGATCGATGCAGCTTTCAGCTAGATCGAGCACATTGTCTCTTTATATCCGAACCGATCTGCCGTGATCTTATAGCTATTGCTTTGTCGATCCCGATAAGCTCCCTTCTGAATCTCCCTCCGGCAAGGCGAGATGCCTTGCAATTCCCTCCTTCTCAGATATTCGAGAATGGTTCAATCATACACATGATCATAATCGAAGCCCTCGCGCACGAAGAGATCACGGAAGATTTTGCGTAGATAGGAATATTTCGGTTTCTCGTCAAAACCAAAAGAATGGATGTAGTCGAAATAAACCGCAAATTCTTGAGGGAGATCCTCGCACAGATTCTCTGTATTGATTCTTCTCTTTTTCTCCAAGATAAGTTCTTTCTTTTGCGTCTGATTTGTGACCGTGAGACCTTGCCATGAAAAAGAGCCCCGGAGGAAGTAGAGAAGCATATATCCGAGAGATTCCAAATTATCGCAGCAATGTTGCACTTGACTAGACGTTAGGCTTTGCGCAGCAAGAATCGAGGATATCACACTTATCAACACCTAAATGACCAGTGATACTGGCAAAACGGGCCGTGCCAATTGAATGTGGATTCTGGGCACGACTAGTATTGACCTGGGCAGTAAGGCGTTCTGTGGCGAGGCCCAAATCCGTCACATAAACCCGATTCCCCTGCTTCCCCACACCCATCAAGAAATTCTCCGGCTTGAGATGGATGACGCTCTTGGAATGGATATGTTCGAGACGATAAAGGAGCTGGTCGACGAGCATCAACACAGTCTTGAGAGAGAATTTGCGACTGCAGAAGTTGAAAAGGTCTTTCAGACTCGGCCCCAGAAGATTAAACACCATAGTATTATACTCACAGTCTATCATGGACTCGTGGAATACCGACACCACCAAAAAGGGACCGATAGGTATCAGCTTCGTCTTCCAATAAGGAGGAATCGATAGAAACATGTTCGAGTTTGATAGCGACATCTTCGCCGGTATTGATGTTGGTTCCTTGTGTGTGATGAGCCTCAAGAGGTAGCTGGGGCTCCCCATATCCGTTTTACCTATGTACACAGTGCCGAAGCCGCCCCCACCGATCCTCCTTTGCAGCTGATATTTACCGGCTATACGTAGATTCTAATGTAGATGAGCTGTTAGTATACCGTAGCCACATCTTGTCGACAGGGCTTTTAGCGAGACGTGAAGCAACAGACTCAGCAAAGCACGACGAGCGAGACCGAGGATGATTTGAAGCCGGGGCTGCATCTTCATGGCGATCTGAGCACGAGCCGACCCGGACACTTCAAGAGGTCGCATACTTTCCCCCCCCCCACCACTCTTCCAATTACTGCTCCTAATCCCTAGCTCCATTCCGCGAATCTGTTAATGTCCTCTTTCTAGCTATATCCAGGAATAACCACGTCTTCTTGCTGGGCTTGTCACAAAGAGGCTTAGCAGTGCCCATTCTTGGTCCGTGATGCGACGTTTGACACCAAATGCAGAGCCTATTTTCAGATTACAAAGATTAGGGGAACAGCTCGACCTTAATGCCTTTCAAACCTCGGAGATCCGGAGTGTAAAACTCAGAATACCCATTTTCTCTTACTCGTGTTGGATGTTAGGCGCATGTGGGATATATGCGACATGCGACCTAGGCGAATATATTGCTTGAGCAGGATTCCCCTTTGTTTTCCCTCCTTGTACGATATTCTAAGTCCTTAGGATAGTGAATAGATGCAATCCGCTGTTCAAGCAGAGTAGCAGCTAGTGACCCATGACAATAATACTATATTAAGAGAACCACTATACGAAGATCGACACTAAAAGTCCTATATATACGCTAGTGATTACTCTGAGGCTGGACTGATAGTCCTGATATTTGACCTGGTTTGCGGTGGATTTTTGAGCACAATAGGCGTACTTCAAGTAACAATGAAGAAGAAATTTCTTGCGAGAGACTAAATTTGACGGGGGACTTTCCTGGGAGAACTCTCTTACAATACTATATATAAAATAGCGGTGCTTGGTGGACAGACTTGAGAATATTGGAATTTAATGACGGCTTGATTGAATCATCTATGGTGCAGAGTGCTACTTATGTACATGCCAAGACATACGGAATGTACCCTGAAATCACCCCTCGGACCGCCGCCCTATTGATGCGCGACCGAGGTATTCATCGCGCGAACGATGATTGCTTTACCCGTACCAGGTGTCTCCACCTCTCACATATCTTATACCCCTGCATAAGAACGAAGCGATGGCTGTGCCCGCGCCCGCAATCCGGAAGGCTTCAGAGATGGCCGCTGCGGTGACACATAAGAAGAAGCCGCCCCCCAGCTCGGAGACTGCTCCCAAGTGCCAATCTTCTTGTTGAAAGACCAGTCGGTCTCGAAACCTTCAACTTGCCACCAGCCGCTGAACCCTCTTCGTCTCTCGACGACAAAGACCACGCAATCCATTCCACATGCGACTCCCGCCTTGAATTCTACACACTAGCACAACACTACTGAAATTATTTTCAAAAACAACCCCAACAACCCCTCATCCGATCCCACAATCCCTTCGACGAAAGTGCAGATAACGCCTCCATCGCTCCATCGGTCGCTACATCCAGCTCGCGACGCACGCAGGACCAACCCTCGTCATGGCGTAAACAGCAATGAGAAAGAGTATCTGGCTGTGCTGATAGCGTAGGCAAAAGAGAAGCAGTACGTGCAGCTTGATATAAAGAGAGAACTGCCAGCGTTCTATGGGATAGAGGGGTTGGAGGGACGAGCGCAGAGGATGAGGCAGCAGCGCAAGGAGGAAAGGGAGATTAAGCCGAGGAGAGAGATGGGCAGGGAGCTGCTGCTGGGGGCAAGAGGAGGGATAGTCTGGTTGATTTAGTCTTTTAGACGGCAGAGCGCTGCTGTGTGAGTTTGCGCTGTGATGATGGTGATTGTGCTATCATTACGCAGTGTGAAAGAAGTCAAGATCGGGACATTTATCGCTAGTAATATTGAGGTATTCGGGCCGTTATGACTTTTATCGGGCTGTGCTTCATCACAGACATCGCGCGCTGGGCTTCTCGATCTTAGTGCTCCATCCACCGAATCTTGCGGGGGGCACGCCAAAGCGGATAGGCAGGAATTAAAGTGGTGCAGAAGAGGTCGCTACAGCAGCTTGCCAGTACGGCCAATGCTTGGCTCCCAGTCACTTTGATAATCTCCGAGTCTGAAATGGTTGCTGGTGTCTTGATCTGTTTCACAGATGGATGCCTTGCATACATTCTCATCATCGGATCATCACTAGAGGCTGGATCGGAAGTAAGAGCTAGGAGTCTAGGCTTTGCCGTTATCTCTCCATATTCCGTCGTCGTCTTTGCGTTTCACTTGATGTGATATACGTGCCTTCCTATCCTCAGCAAATATCAAATTTTGATCGTTTCCGAGCTTTCTTAGCCATAGGTGCGGCTCGATGATTTTGTAAATTTCCCTGGCTGCAGCCGCGTCTATCTGCAATGGTTGCTCGCGCCGTTGCTCGCGCGCAGTCTGCGTTGGTGAAGTGTCGTATATTTTCTTCTGTTTCCCAACGGCACTGATCATGGCGAGAATACCCAAGAATCCTGAAGAAACCTTTCGGAAATTTTCCGTTCGCCATCGATAGTAGAGGATACTGATTTGTATACGCTGATGTCCACCAAGCCTGTCCACAAATGGTTCGTCAATTGTCAGTTGGACCAAGCTACCGTTACGAGGCGATGTACTCTGGAGCACGGGCCCTAATCGTGCTCCGAATGTCGCCCAAGTTGGAGAGGTATCCGCTCGATTCAGAAACTCATGAACAAGTGCCTTCCAAGAATTCTCGTCTGGGGGCAAAAGCTCGAGAAAAGTACGTTTCCTGATCAATGTATTCACTGGCTGTTCTGAGGACTTTTTACTAACCGAGGAGTGAACTGTGAGTTTTACAGAGCAAACAATCGGGAAATCATCTTACAGTAGCTGTTTCTCTGTCCGTCTCATCCTCTCATCAAACCATTGAGCCGTGAGCGAGCATTGCTCGGGTTCGTTGTCGAAGAGGAGCTTCCATAGCTTCTTGACGTAATCCCAAATGGGCCCGAGCACCTCGCCGATTTTCTTAGTGATTGCTTGAACTTTTGCTTTGATCGTCTCTACAGCAGCAGAGACTCCATCCTTGAGTTTAGCAGCGAAGAAATCGAGACCTTTGAGAATAGTGTTGATGAGGGATTCGACAGGACTGAGGAGGCGACTGAAGAAACCTGGGAGGATACCGTCAAGAAGTCGAAAAAGTCTGTCCGAAGCCTCGTGCAAAAACCGGTTGACTGCATGGATCGCAGCTTGCAAAGCTTTTTCGATTTGTTGGAAGACGATCTCTACGGCCCCGTTGATCGCATCCGTAATATCTACCCCCTCTTCAGCAGCTCTTGAGACAATCTCCGTTATGTCGTCAATGATTTCTTGTAGCTTCCCATCAAAGCTGGGAACCGTTGCTTCAAGATCACGTTCCATCTCATGGGTCGTATTTCGGACCTTAGCAGTCACGTTATCGACAATTTGCTCGGCTTCATGGAAGGCCCTGTCAAATTCGCGTTTGGCTTCCTCGGCGAGTTCTCTCGTCGTCTCGAGTGCTGCTTTCGCAGCGTTGGTCAGTGTGTCTGTCACATTGTTAAACCAATCGGTCAAACCCATTCTTGCCTGTTATGCTAGCGGGTCGAACGAGAATCGTAGGCTGCGGTTAGGTCAGAAAGAGGCCAAGCATATTGATGAAATAGGCCTCCTGTCAACTATCTATTAACCAAGAGGCGCTGAAATACTCTAGTGTCTTAAATTGTTTCCTTCTGCAGATCTCAGCTATTGCCGACCTGCTCTCGGATGTCAGGGACGAAAAGCCCAACGAAGAAGGGAACCTCAGGGATACAAGAGCACACAAGAGACCAAATTTTGATTGAATTCAGCAGGATGCAAGGGTATTGTAAGTGACGGAAACCTAAGACCAATTTATTTGCGGGATTTCATTAATGTCGTGCCAAGAAGCTGCAAATGATAATGAAATGAGCTGACCAAAATTGATCTCGTTCAAGAAGAGGGCCAGAAGGCTTGAAGGCCTGGATCTGGCCGTAAGAACTGAAGAATTGCCAGCAGCCATGATCTCGGCCAATACTTTCATCTCCACCGACAAGTAATGATTGCGAACGAGCAAATTTACTCGACAGCTTGAATTTCCTAAAGGGAGCTCGACAATTTTCTGGACCTTCTCGCTGTCAAGCATTGTAATACAAAAGGAGATTTTCCGGCATCAGCCAGCCACAATCTCTCATGCTACAGCTGAAGCACGGATGAGGTGAGAGATGGCGTTCGATGTGATAGTGCTGTCGTGTATGAGATACTATGGGTGGCTGACTTGTGGGTCCTCTTTGGCGGCTGACTTGTGGGTCCTCTTTGGCGGCTGACTGTAGCATCTTTATTGGAATCAGCGCATAGGAAGTCAGCATTCTTAGTGACTAATGTGGTCTCCGCATCTCCTTCTCCTTCTTCTCTTTCGAGCCGCTGCCATTACTTCTAAGTTCGGCCTGCTAAGCCGATGAATATCCGAGCTTGAAGCATCGCAAAGCTGCAAAACCCAGAGATTGCTCCCAAGACAGGCCTAGAAGCATAAATTGTGATGAGAACGGGTTATGGAAAGATCTAGATTGGATGAAAGCGGAGGAAAACCCCGCCCCCTGAATTGGATAGTTTCTCCGTTTTCATCAAATCTAGACTTCACAAGATCTTGGTCGTCCTAGTTGGGTAACATAGAATGATGGACAAGATTTGGGGAGCTGGATATAAAAAGGACTACATGACCGTCGCGGTCTAGCAAATTGGTCCTTAAACAAGACAATATCTGCTGATAAGATAGAAGCAATTCCTTTTGGGCTTGTTGGAATTTTGTATTGGAATATTGCACAATATGGCGGAACCCCTACGAAGTACCCTTGATAAGCCCGATGAGACTGCCCTAACGAAACAAGAGGAAGGCGTCCAGGTTGCCGTCCAATGGGCACAGGATAAGATTAACAATTTCGTGCTCGCGATCGAGTGAGTCACCCCAACCTAGACTTGACGCGCCGTCTGCGGGATGGACAGCTACTGACAGGATTCTGTGTCATCTCAGAAGCGAATCCAAAGATCCCAAGCTACTCAATATCAGCTATATCATCTCTCGTCGAGCCAGTGTCGAAGTTTTCTTGTCCAAAAAGAGCACACTTGGTGAATTTGTAGGAGGCGTCATCGAAAATCTTGTGGCTGGCAAGATTGCAGAAGGTCTGACAGGCTTGGTCAAAGGTGCCGTCGGGAAACTCCTCGGTGCTTCTTCAGGTTCTGCAAAGACAGATCGGGTTTAGTAAGCAATTCTCTTCTAGGAAGATCTCGAGGAGGTAGAATCCACTGCTAACACTGTATGTTGCAGTGAAATTACATTCGATGAGCTTGGTGGCCTGAATCGGCTCGATGCCTTCATCTTTAGTTACTGTTTCACCTCGAGTGGACTCACTGATTTTACCAAGGCTGTCATCGGCGTTTGCATTGTCCGTTCTGCAGCGAACATGGTCGATGACAATGCTTACCGCGTGGCTTTGACCAGCAGTGCCACCATTGACGATGGCTCGCGCAAGTTGATTAACCAGCATCTGATCAAGGTCGCTGAAGGTCAGAACACTACGCTCAATGAACTTGGCGAGCGCGTGGATATCGAAGAGGGCGTTCTGGCTGGAAGAGCTAGACTAGCCGAAGTCATTGGTGAAGGTGTTGCCCATTCGGCAGAGTATATGGCACGCGCCGGAAAGAAGAATGCAGGAGCTTTAGTTGACCCAGGAAGCGCACAAGGGAACGCACAAAAGAACGCACAAGAGAACGCATCAGGGAGCGCACAAGGGGGCGCACATGGGGCGGCAGCAGGGAGCGCAATAGGGAGCGCATAAGAATACGCGCAAAGGACCTAATCATCGGAAAAGATCAGCTGGGTATTATTGTATCTTCACCACAGAAATCATTATTTCCATTTATACTGTGCCAAGGCAGTCGCGGTGAAGTTATAGATAAGCACGACTAAGACTTGAATCTACGCATTTCCTCCATAGACCCTTCTGTGCCTTTAAAAGCCTGGTGTATGGAAATGACGATGGAACCCGGTTAGAGAGATATGATGAATGGCTCGTAGGAACAGTGTAGGAGTATCCACCAAAAGAAATGCATAGAGGGAATTTTTTGCGGGCGAAAGACTTATTTAAAGTATGTTAAGTCCTACTGTGAAGAAGTTTGAAATTTTACCGGCTTCACTGTAGGGCTGAGAGATTTTAAGGTTGCCTCTATGCATTTCTTTTGGTGGATACTCTTTCTTATGAGTATCAAGAGCAGCATGATGAAAAGGTCACGTCTGATAAACTATCCTCTTCATTTAGGGTATTCAAAGTCAGTCTAACAATCGGGAAAGAATGTTTTCGGGATCTTGTGTCCGGTCAGTTGTTGAAACTTCAAGACTCGCCCGCCGCGCAAGGTTCAAGGGATGGATTGGCACGCATCTTTTCGCCCAGAGTGTCCCTCGGTCCTTAAAATTGAGTCGTTTGCCGCAACTTACTTACATCACCCTAAGTACCTAAGTTCGACCAGGTTAGCTCGAGATGATCAGCGTAATATTGTTCTCCTTTCTGTATCGCTGCATCAAAACCTCGGAAACTGGGCCCAGATCATGGTGACTACATAATTGCTGGTACGAATAGGTCAATGGTAGCAATTTAGCATTCAGACTTGGTCATGACTGTTTGGTGCATCGAGTGGCTGGCTGAATGATCAACCAGGCCGCATTCGCTAAGATAGGACACTAATACTGCTTCCACTTTTTTCCTTGAGTCCCAATATTGCTTGATTGATTGATTGATTGATTGATTGATTGATTGTCATAGAGCTCTAGCTATTGAGAGCCCATCTTTAGAATGCGAAGGTCTAACTAGCTGCGCCAAAACAAGAGCTTGGACTTGTCACACCCTAACACGCTGTCCATCTGGACAACAACATATCCAAATTCAGCTCTTATCACCATAGTCTCTAGACTTAGCATCAATGATATCTGAGTAGCCCAAAGAGATCCTCCTGCACTGGCCGTTTTCATGTTTCCAACTCAATACTTCGCTGCAAGTGGAAACGAGCGCACAGCAGATGACAAGGAACGCAGCCAGCCACGGGTACGCAGCTGGTGATGGCAGGTTCAGCCAGCCACGAGTGGCGAGAGCTCGGTCCACCATCGCCACACCATTCTCATTGCAGTACTGAAAACATTGCATGTTCTAGTATTGACCGATTCTGGTTGGGTAACTATGCCCTTTGTTAAAAATTTACCATGCAGTCGCCGAACATGCCAGCAAGCCAAAGACCACCGATTCCTCGATAGTGCCGTAGCGGTTGACTCTGCTTTTGGCGGAACGCCACACGGTTTCGTGGCAGCTGAAGAACCCGGATAATTGCTGGGGCGAATGGAAAGCCAAGGTTCGTAAGTATGAAAGACTCGATCGAGAGAAGGAAGGACGGCCGTCAACCTTCGTTGGTCAAAGACTCTCGCCTGGTCTCCGGTCTAATTCATTGATTTCGCAACTTTGTGCTGTCATTCAGGGTTGTGTGGTTGGGCAATGGTTTCGCTGGCTCCCATGAGGTCTGGATCCCTCTTTATAAGTTAGAGTCAAGCAATCTCCATCTCACGATTCATATTTTTGCACCTCTCCAACTTTAACCGCATCCTGTCACATTCCAGTTCTATACTCGCCAATTGCTTTCGATTTTCGATTTCGCTAGTTCTGTTGACCGAAGACCCTTTTCGACCAGCGCTCTACCATGTTCAGCCAGTTGAGTGCAGACGATGTCGCAAAGTTATTCGAAAAGGAAGCAAGGAATGCCCATGAGGCCATACGCAATGAAACTCGAAGTCGTGAAAATGCTTTTCGCAACGCCTTTGTCCTGGCAGTCAATAAAAGCGGAGAGCAGTACAGTATCACAGCCGTAAGGAAGCTGCCTTCGTCGTCCTTAATTCTCGATGCTGATGTACTCGGCTGCTCTAGGAAGCCACTACAGTCCAACAGGAGGGAACAACGGGAGCAGATGTAATACTTTCGTGGCCCACGGCACGCGAACGCGACTACTGCTACTTGCAGTTTAAGTTGCTCTACAAAAGCTACAATGCGTATCGGGAAGCCATCCTGGCATCCCAGAAAATTGATCCAAACACGATCTTTCCTTGGAAAGGAGACGATACGTCAAGGTGGACCGTTGCTGAGCCGTACTTCGATGCGGTTTATCAAAGCAGACAAGAGGGCGAGAACAACAGCGTGTACCAAGCGGTAAGCCTTGCAGAGACTGTAGAGCAGAAGGTATGCATTTCCCTTCATCCAACGCTCGCTCAAGCTCAGATGCTATGGCCAGAACCAGAACAAAGCTATCCCAATTGCAGCTGGAGGTTTCCTCCTCATCGGAACAGACCGTGTCTCTGTCCTACCGCTGGGTTCTTTGGGAGCCGTTCTTAGTCGCTGGCGCGAGGTTACTCGGGCTGGACTCGATAAGATGACGGGCAGCAAGCTGAACAAGGTGATGGAATCCACACAGGGCGTAGGTCAAGTGGTATATTGGCCACAGCATGAGGCGAGCAACCGAGAGATGTCGATAAAGCATGCGACTCCGTCCAAAGAGGAGACTTAGTGGACTCGCGAAGATAAAATTTTGTTCGCTGGTCACCCATGACACAGCATTTCAGCGGAGAACCCTCTTCACGTCCTTTCCTTGCTACGACGTGGGCTAGGGTGTGATCGTGAACATCGTTCTTAACAAATATACTGAACTGATCCTTTTTACTTTATAGTCTCATAGATCTACAACATCACGAGGCTATATCAAGATATCCCTGAAGAGCGAGTTCAAATTTTCAGCTGTTCTTTGAATGTAAATTCACGAACTATTTACGAGTTATGAAAGACATATAGTAGCTGGCTAGCAATGCTAGTAAGCCTCTCAATTCATAGTTACTTGCTGGTATATGTCATTACGGCATATAAGAGTCGTTCTTCTATTCTTTTTGATAAAATGTGAGATATGTATTATACTCTTCAACTTCGCCGAAAGTCGTTTCTCGATCGTTGGATAATCAAAATAAAGAGGATCAAAGTAGTCAGTATTCTAGTCCTTAGCTGGGTCTAGCGCATCTTAATTATGTCCGTCAGCCATAAAATGCTGTCAGCTTGTGTGGTCTGGAGGTGTATTTAGATTGTATTAGGTTCGATTCCTAATGGCGCTGGTTCTACAACAGTATTGGTGAAGTGGGCTTCTTATTTTCTGCTTAATCATATCAATAGTCTGATCTCTATATTCTTCTTTCTTAGTACCTTTCTTAGTTCCGAAACGAAAAACGTTACGTCTTTACGAGTCGTAATTAATATCTAAAGAGTGTAGTAATAGACGTACGGTTTTTGACTGCTCGAATATTAGGCGGGAGATTAAGTGAGTGAGAAAGTAGAAAAGTGGAGGATGAGCTTGCTCATCTGGACTAGGGTGCGGATCATTCCAGTGACCTGAGAAATGTATTATTTTTATGACCCCGGCTCAGGGTCGCCAAAATAAATTGCACAGTGACGGGTCATCGAGTAAAGGAGCTTTATAACCAAAATCTTGTTGATCAAGGCTTTCGTTGGTGAGTTATAAAGCTGGTAGAAACAGATAGTCAGCGATTTTCGCGGGCTTTCCGAGATGACCTAACATGAGGATCATGTTGATTTCTCTGAGTTGCGGAGCCGTTGGGTATGTACCGATGACGAATCTGTATAGTAGCTGTGACTGACGGTCGTGACGTGCAGATTAGACCTTACCGCCGCTTCTCGCATTTACATGATGGAACCTCAGTGGAACCCGATGTTGGAGGAACAAGCGCTGGATCGTGTGCATCGCATTGGGCAGACGAAGCCAGTGACCACTATTCAATACATCGTAAAAGGGTCAATTGAGGAGGTGAGTCTGCGAGCTTTATTCTAAGTGTGGGTGCTCTAACCCGTCCCAGAATATCGGCATCATGCAAGCCCGGAAGAGACATCTTGCTGACTCGTCTCTATCACAACCACGCCTGGTGGATGCCACACGTTCGGAGAGTCGTTTTGAGGTATGATCTCTGCTTCAAATCTCAAAATTTGACTAATTGATTGCAGTATTTACGGTCATTGGTCTCGTAGGGTGCTTGCAGGGTCGGGAAATGGAACCTTCATACGTTGTCGGAAGGTATGTATAGCGACATTGTCGTCTAATCGTCTTGTCGGAAAAGAGGCGGAAAGTGTCCAGTCTGGTGTTCGACGCTGAAACGGTACTGATACAGCGAGTTACAAATTTTCTCTTTGGTCATCAAACATTCGCATGGCTATTTTGGCCGAATAAGCGCCAGCGACAATGGGTCAAGAACTAATCTCATGACTATGGTAGATTATCGTGGCAAAACTCGATCCTTGGCTTCGAAGGGCATCTTGCCTTCGCAGTACTCGAATAAAAAGCAGGAATGACTACAGCAGCTTTGATTTCGGAGTTGAGCCGGTAGTGGTAGTAGCGTCCAATCGCCAAAGGGGGCTTATGAACCGGTAAGAGGCTGGTATTAGTATCTCCAGAAAGCTTCGAACTGAGGACCAGGGGAGTCGACTATAAAAGAGCAGAAGAGCAAAGAAGCAAAAGTTCTATAAGCTCGCTAAATCAGAAGAATTCACAAAAGCTTGAAAACATCTTGGCGGAATACGATTGCGAGCGTGCTATGTCCGTCCGCTATAGATTTACGACTCTCCTCTCCTCTACGTCCTCCCAGGAGTGAAGCACTGGCATCCATTCTTTCAAAAGAGATACTCTGACTGACAGATATGATGCTTCCAACAACTCATGTAAGCTGCGCTCACGCTATGATAGTACATATGGGTGGGGATGTAAGAATTCTACCCACGAAGATGAGGATGTTACATGCTACACCTCCACCATGACTCTTGCTCCATGCAAATGCTCACCATCAAAACTCCCAGACCGTGGGTACTGCCTTGCCTCACGGTCCCACACCAATGTCTACATTGAATTTCCACACGCCTGTAGGACATTAGAATGAGCCAGATTACCTTTTTGGGAAGGCGACTCACCAGCTTTAAGGTTCTGGGCTGTGTCATCGAGTAAGATAACTCTCCTCTTATTGCAGTACGACGTCTTGTCCATCATGTCCACCTTCAAAGCTGCCAGCTCAGTGGTTGGCTTTTCAAACATCTCACTGAGGCCTTCCACAGCCATCTCGAGATCCTTTTGGTTATCTTCGAAGATTTCGGTCAGGTTGTTACGTTGAAGATAGTAAGCAAATGCGTAAGTCCATTTAAGGGTCTGCCGGCATTGCTGCAGTGCCTGCGACGCTGTATCCAGAAATTGGACTTCAATCCATGACATTCCAGAGGCCGTCTGCAGATTCATCATTTTCCTTTCCGTCTTCAGGTAAAGATCTTTATCAAGCTTAGCTGACTGCTCGTGATTTGCATAGCGGTTGTAGTAATGTAGATATCTCTCAAGAGATTGTCTCGATTTGGCCTGGGCATCACGTCCATCAAAGCCCGATTTCTCCTCGAAGCGGTTGCAGTTGTACCAGCTCGTGCCGTGCTCTGACCACAACCCCATACACATCCAGCAGAATTCATGTTTACATTTCCGGCATGTCATGTGATTACAACCGCCATTCTTCTCAATTGTTGACGAGCATTTCGGGCACTCTTTGGTGTTTGCTGATATCCAGTTCGCTGTTTCTGAATCATCTTCGCATTTCTTGATCCATTGCTTGACTAGTGAGCATGGTGCCGGTTGGTGGTCGCTCAGAGTGCAGCCAAAGCAAAAGCGATGTTTGCACGAGCATGAAACTGAAGGCACTATTCGGCCAAGGTCCTTTTTCTTGATGCCACATTCGATGGCATATTCGCAGTTGGGAGCCGGGCACCACTTCAGGTTCTCTTTGTCGTCGACGTAAGTGCGCGTGAGAAGCACTTGGTATCTATGCCAATTAGTGAAACCCCTAACCTGATTGCTGATCCAAGTACCTTGACCTGAGCTCCGCTGCAACAAGCAAGTCCAAAGATTTCGCGTCCACGATGCGATGGCAGCCGCGGGTTGGACATTGTATCCTGGCGGCCTCGCCTTCGTCCTTGATTTTCTGAGCGAGATACTGCCTGTAACAATCGGTGCAATAGCGATGCCCGCATTTTAACGCATAAGTTTCCAAACCAGGCGTGTCTTCACAGCAGATATCGCATGTGAAGTCTTTGATCACCTTGGTCTTCGGCGTTTGAGCAGCGTCTGGCCCCAGTCCGGCAGTTTCCAAAACAGCATCAGGCTTTTCCATGTATGCCTCGATCAGTCGCTCCTTGTTCCATCGGAGGTGCCGTAGGAGTATAGCAGAAGCTTCTGATGGCTGGCCAAGGATCGAGGAGACTTCGTCGATTTGCTTGTCCTGATGCAATTGTATATCTACTGGTGAGAAGACCTTGTAGTCAACCTCGTAGGACTTCTTTGTAGGCTTGAGGTCTTTATCTTGCGAGAACCCAACATCCGGCTCTTCCTCATCATCGAACTCTGGTGTCGAGATCACGGGGTCAGCCGGATGCATGAGATAGCACAAGGCGAGCACGTACCGTCTCCTAGACTTCCATCGTCACTTTCTTGAGCACCTCCGAAGTCATCTTCGTCCTGGCTAGATAGACCACTCATAAACTCATCGTCAGAATCCATGGCAGTCAATGGCGGGGTGTTAAGTGCTGCCCTGGACGAGGCTGTTGCGTAGTCTTTGGTGCAGTCTTTGCTGATCTTGCTGGTCTTGACAGGATTATTGGCTGCTTCGGCTGTCTGAGAAGCTTTCCTCTTTCGTGTTAGAGGAGACGTGGTGGAGGAGGGGGAGAAGCTCGGTGCTGGATCTCGCGGATGACGAGACCAGTGCACGAGCTTCAAGGGAGACGAGGGTCTTTAATTAAGGGTGATGTTTTGGAATAGTCGAGGAAAGAACGATCACCTATCGCGTTGAAGGCCAGGTTGAAATGGAATGCTCAATGAGGTGTCCTATGGTTCAGGAGCTGAAGCAGGCCATCAACGGTTCGAGGGGTGTACTCTACCTAGGCCCCTAGGCTTCTCAGGGCCAGGATGGGAGTAAAGGATAACAATTAGTCATCCACTAACGCCACACCAGCGCCTCAGAGTGGGATTACTTGACCTCAGTACGCCACACTAAAGGTACGGTGATACATAAGGTACTCTACAGAAGTACAGAGTCGAGTATACTTTAGACTGGAAATAAGGTACTTGATCTCTGTCGACTAATGGAAAGTGAATTATGGACCTGATATTTCTCCATCACCTGTGGATGTCTTGGAAATGGATGCATTGATGCAACCTGCAACCTGGTCCTAATGCCTGCGATACCGACTCTTCAATATGGCTGCCTGGTGGTCTATGTCGGCATGCCGAATGTTGCGAGACTTCATATTTCAAATCGAGATGTGGAAGCTATTGCCGTCTGGCGGCCCAATGTGGGATGAAGCCATTCACCTGTATCAGTATCAGTACTATTTACTGTTGCCTAATGTTCTTCGAGTCCTCAGGCATTGGCGACACATCCTTCGACAAATCGATTATAAATCACTGTCAAGCATATGTGCTTTCATCTTTGCTCCCCACTTCTTTTTGACTCATTCAGTTCCAATTCTTCTCGAGATAAAGAATATACACACTTCATATTTATCTTCCAATTCGTGAAGCTACTCTAAGGCTTATCTGCTCCGCTGCCTCAATCATACCTCTGTCGTCAAGGGAAATTAAGCAGATATTTGCAGCTTTACACAATGGCGACTCCTCCAACTCGAGTTCTCGCCGGTGTTTTGGTCCCAGACACTCCATTGATAACCAAAGCTCTCGCTCTTTGCCGCAAGCATCTAAATGACCTCGCTTATAATCACTGCATTAGATCATGGCTCTTTGGCTCCGTCATCGCAGCAAAGACACCCGAGCTCCAAGGCCTTGACATCGAAGTCCATGCTATAGCCGCGATCTTGCATGATTTGGGTTGGGACGAGGCCGGTGACTTCGTAACCCAGGACAAGCGGTTCGAAGTCGACGGCGCAAATGCTGCGCGCGAATTCCTCAAAAGGGAAGCAGGCGACTGGGACGAGCACCGACTACAGGTCGTGTGGGATGCCATCGCGCTGCATACTACTCCGAGCATCGCTGTAAGCTACTTCTTCACCCCTCCAATTCTTCTTCCCTGCTGTGTTTCGACTCAGGGGACTCGCACATCGGTTTGCTAGAACCAAATCTTCTCTCAAATGGCCATGCTAAATTGAAGAACTTGCAGTGGCACAAAGAACCCGAAGTTATCGCTACGAGCTACGGTACTACGTACGTACATTCCGGAGATCACCTTTCCTTCTCCATATTGAGATTGAACCATGCGGCACTTTTTGCTTTCGGAACCGGTCTTGCAGCTGAATTCTTTGCCTCGAACAAGCAATGCTGACTCGGAACCTGCGCAGTGCTGATTTCGCCGGGCCTGATCAAGCAGTTGGCGGGCATTTGACGTGGGAGGCGTGGAATGTTATTGTCAAGGAATTCCCCAGATTGGGAATGAAGGAAGGTGTGCGAGAGATCCTATGTGGGCTGTGCCGCACCAAACCCCAGACCACGTACGACAACTTCGTGGGACAATATGGGGAGCGTTATGTCGAAGGATACACTGTGGCTGGCAAGGAGGCAATTGACTTTTTGGAAGCGAATTCGCTCGGTTGAAAGGGCTTCTGACTCTGCGGCAGTGCCCTTTTGCGCGTAGCAGACCTTCCTACTCGCTTGTAGTGGCTTTGTACTCGCTCGTTCAGAGATGTTTTCCAAGGGGTCACAAATGGGTGGTATTGGGTACTTTTCTCTCAAACACGTAGGATTTTTTAATTTATGCAATTGAGCCGATGTATTTAAAGCAAAGCATGAGCATTTCCTCCTTCCTATACGGTTGCACTACACCTTAGGGAAGGCACTGTCTCGCGGTCAAAATATCAAAATCTCTCACTGTACAAAAGCGCACACCCTAGCTAGTGCCTGTTAACAACAAGCCTACTTTAGATATCCCTAACTGGCAGTCATATCATCAAGATCAACGTAATTCTTGAATGAGCTCTTTAAGGTAGTCGCCCGGTAATATAGACTCGGCAAAGTCTTCTCCCACCCTCCCTCGTTATCACCTGGACATTTCGGAATCAGCATAGCTCCTTTGATAACAGGGAACCACGTCATATAAGACAGGGTTGAGGGTTGAAACAGCTCGCGAAAAACATCTTTTGGCTCTGAATCAAGGGTTCGGTGGGATAGTATGCTCCGAAATTTGCACTCACTTGCAACAACCTTTCCACCGACCTTGTCCCGGCACAAAGCAGCGCACTGGTCCGGGGGAAACTCTCGGATTCCAACGTTTGGCAACCTTTTCTTCTGGTTGTTGAAGTAGTAATAGTCGTAGGGATCGGGAGTGTTGCCGAGCTCGAAGCAGAAGATATCTCCATTGTAAGACCTGCTGCATTCCTTTCGCTTCTCCTTCCTCCACAAGTCATGCTCGTTCCAGCACTCTGGTACCGGAAAATCCACTCGTTGGGCGCCGAGCGTCCCCCAGCCTGTAGTAACGGCATCGGAATCGCATGTCCAGGCCAAGGTGTATTCCTGCTGGTTGTGATAGCTCCGGTAGTCGAACTGGTAGTAATGACCCGGATTTCTGTCCCTCTTTGGGTCTTCGCAGTAGCATTTGGTGATATTGAGTTCGTCGCCCCAGTAATACGGTTGCTTGATAACCGGTGGCCAGACTGGAGGCGACCAGGGAGCCTTAGCTGTGGCACGTAGAGGGAGGCAAAGCGTGGTGATCATGATGAGAATGATGGTATACATTTTTCGAGACCTGTATTTTGATGGGTGTGGTGGATGAGACTGGGGATCTTAGAAGAATTGAAAGGTTTTAATACCTAATTTTTAATAAAATGCAATAAGAGAAAGCTTGGCAAACGAGCAAATTTAAGGCAGTATTCAGATCGACCAGCGCGAGTTCCAGGGACAAGCATGTCATTATATGAACTACATGGGGCTTGATCTATCAGAATGGTGGAAAGGCGGCGCTTGAAGCTGTACGAGATGCACTGCGGAGACCTAGAACCAACGTGTATAATGAATTGAGGGAGGGATATAATATTCAAGGTCTCAAACCTTTGCAATATCCTTACAAAGCAGATGATTGTTCACTGCTGAGAAGCGAGATATATATCATCTGTCCAGTCGGGAGAGAGAGGGCAACGCCCCACGTGATCCTGTCCTTGAGTCAAGGTCGATCCGTTCTTCAACACTTTTTGAAACTGGTCCGGCTGCAGAATTCAAATATTCCCACTCAACAAACGAATGAAAGGAGCAAAATTGCACGACCGCAAGGAACACAAGCTAGAAAGCAGTCCTACCTAGCTTTTGGACGAAAGACACAGGGAGCTTCCCTGATGAGGAGTCTTGATCTCGGGCTATCTCTCGGCCATGCTTATAAGCGTATCAGATGCGTCGTGACATGGTTTGCAGCCTCTATATTCAACTGCAAGCTCAGTAAATCAGGCCTCGAATAATGCCCGACGACGTCAATTATTTATGTGGCGAGGTCAATCCTCGACAGCTCAATATGTGCGTAAACTATACTCTCTTCGCCTGGAAACAGAGATTCCTCCATATATAGCCTGGATTGAATACTTCGATGAAGCCTAGCACGCTTGCTCCCTTCTTGCCGTCATGAGGGGTTGGTCTTATCGATTGAGGCCTTAAGATCGTTCCAACCGGATTCCGCATGCACCGCAACGACCTTGACAAATCTTGCCGCTGCTATGAGGGTATTGCCTTGGGGTCAATGTGGTAACAGCGTCCGTGCCAACCAGGTATTTGGATGGAGAGCCACTCAGCCATCATGCCAAGAGATTCGGGCAAGTTTGAAGGGCGTAGGGCTGAAGGTTAACCCGCTAACGAAGCGAGTCTTGGCACACACCTATGACAGTTTTTGAGACTACCATTCTCACTGCAACGAGTATATCACCAATCTCTCAGTCGCAACAATGCCTACGCGACTGACCAAGACCCGCAAACAGTAAGACAAGCCCGCATGTCAACCTCCATGGCCCTTGAGCTATCGTCTGTCGCGCATAGCTAACATACTCATTCTGCCAGCCGCGGCCATGTCTCCGCTGGTCACGGCCGCATTGGCAAGCACCGAAAGCATCCTGGTGGACGTGGTATGGCGGGTGGACAGCATCACCACCGGACCAATCTCGACAAATATCATCCTGGTTACTTTGGAAAAGTGGGCATGCGATACTGTGAGTGCTGCGTGACCTACGCTCTAATAAACGTGGCTAATGAAGGCATTTTTCAGTCCACAAGCTCCAGAATCAATTCTGGAAGCCGGTGATCAACTTAGACAAGGTGAGCGAAAAGCATTTCGCATCTGTCAGAGGATCTAGGATTTGAGAGAATGCATTGGAGGTTGGCTATGGGCTGGAGACTTCGGCCAAGCAAAGATGGGCAAGAGATGGTACAATGTGGGAGGTCTAGTGGGGGTGCGCGCGGGCATTTATGAGGGTTTCGCAGAATGGATATCAGAAACCAAAACTAATCTCATCCCCTTCTTTACAGCTTTGGTCACTAGTCCCGGTCGACAAGCGCGATGAATACCTATCGAAGGAAAAAGGCGACACAGCACCCGTTCTTGATCTGCTGCCATTAGGATACTCGAAGGTTTTGGGCAAGGGACGGATTCCCGATATACCCATGGTGGTACGAGCGAGGTTCTTCAGTCGGGAAGCGGAGAGGAAGATCAAGGAGGCAGGAGGAGTGGTCGAGTTGGTGGCATAGTGTGATCCGTCTAAGAAATAAGCACCATGGTGACCTGCATAGTCATGATCAATGATTCGGCCATCAAGCAAATTAAGATGTTCATTGTCTTGCACGCATAGATTTGCCGGAAGCCCATCTGAAATACACTGTTTATCAAGCACAGGGGTATCTGATGTAACGCCAGGTTTTTCAAATGCTGAGGCCGTTCCTGCGCCCCCATTACAAAGCATCCATCTCTTCTACTTCAGTGTCGGGGTATGCCTCCTCGGCCAAAAGCTCGCTAGCTAGTGCCGCCCTCGCAGATATTCGTTTGCTGGGATCTAATTGTAGACACTGCTCTAAGAATTTAACCGTCTCTTTGGTTTCATGATCCATGTGTTCTCCTACTTTCTCCGACGTAGACCACTGAACAATCTGAGATAATGGAAACCCCTTTTCGCCAATAGTTGGAATATTGCAGTCCCAGACTGCGCCATGTAAGTAAGCACATCCTCTCATCTTCTGTTTTCCAAAGATTGTCGCAATCTCAATCATGGCTTCAACATCATCGCCAGAGTGAAAGAATGGAAATCTTTGTGCAAGAATGGTTAGCAATATAACACCGGCTGACCAAATATCGATCTTCGTTGTTTGAGCAGTGCACTTGAAAAGGACTTCAGGTGCTCGAAAGCCTCTTGTGCCTGCTCGATTGGCTCGCCGAGACGGTCGTTGGTCGTCCTTCGGGTATCCTGTTGGGATTGGCATATTATATGCCCTGCTCGATTGGATTTTGGCTTTCCTGGTGTTCGCCTGTTCTTGACATAGACAATGGGAGCATTCGGTCCCCTCTCGCTGTCAACATATCAGCGACAAGACAGTGAACACTTGGCTTCAACGTTCACCTCAGCAAGTCCAAAATCCACTAGCACTCCTCTCTGCCGCTCGACGTCAAACAAAAAATTCCTAGAACCGTCAGTAACTTTCCAAATACTCTTGCTCATTTCTTACGTCGGCTTTATGTCTCGATGTATGATACCCTGTTTATGCACTGCGGCGAGAGCCTCAAACAAAGATCGGAAGTATACCTTTATTTCGTTGTGGCCCATCGAATGATAGAAGGCCTAATTGCAATCAGTCAGAGGACCGCACAAGGGACCACGATATAAGGTACCCGAAAATCTTGGTGATGAAAATGTGGCAGAACGGCTACAACTTGGTCCTGATGCCTGCAAGCGGTGATCAAAGGGCAGACAGCTTTGCATCCTCTCAAGTCATGTAATAGCTCCAATTCGTTCTGTATTCTGATTGGGCTGCTGGTAACATATATTTTCTTTATGGCGACAAACCGGTGTTTGGGCTGGCGGCGTAGACCATGGCTGGTGTCCAATGTCGAAGCGTGCTTGTTTCTCCGGAGGGGAGGAGATGTCCACTTCGGGCCATCTCTTTCCTCTAGGTCCCAATCGTTCTGATAGTATTGGTAGTGCAAATCTTCGGCCTTGTAGACGGTTGAAAAGGTTCCTGACGAGGTCAGTCAGTAAAATTCAAGAAGTGATACAATCGAGACACCAAGACCACGGCATTACCTTCTCCGATACGTGCAATCATGCGAAATTTCATCCCTAGTTCTCGAAAAGTGCCTTCTAACTTGTCCATCTCTTCTTTGACCGTCTCGTCGACTGCATATTCGCTCTCGGCGGATCCTTCAGAACACTCAGAGCCTTCTTGCCCATCCCCGGCCTCCTCGTATTCGTCTGTGTCGTATTGCGATCCAGTACCGGACTGCAATTTGTGGCTTAGATCGTTTGCTTGCGCGAGGTGTTTGCTTGTCAGGAAAGGGTTATTCTCCGCAACTGGCACTGGCACTGCGGGCCTTGTCATTGCCATCGCTGAGTTTCAGTGAGGGTCAATAGACCGAATCAATCACTTTGTATACTCACTAATTCAGCTTCCAGGGCGTGCATAACGGTAAAGTCATACATGGATCAATATGTACGATCTTGACGGAAAAAGCCAATCCACTGCTTGGCGGGGCAGGCGCGGGACGCGTCTAAAAGTAAACAAACATGGTCCGTGCACCACAGACTTCAAATTCATTTTGCCAAAGTACTCAGCTACCTTCTTGGCGCCAAACAAGTCTACGTCCCAGAGGGTTCTTACATCTTGATTTATCATGGGGGACCAAATGGATTTTGACATCAACGATGCGCTCAAGTACTATCTCAGTGACCCCGCTTCAGTAGCAACCCCCGAGGCCGATGGAGCGCTCCTAGACTGCGAGAACGACCCAGAATCGCTCACCAACTCTTTGGTAAATGGAGTGCTCAATCCGATCATGGATTCTATCGCAGAGAATCCCGACGCCCTTACCGGAAGCTCCACATTCGATTCCCTACAGTTTCTACTCAAGTGTGCCCCCAATTTTCTTGCCTCTCAACAACATTTCCATAGTGAACCAGACTCTGAACTTTTCAAACTTTCCAGATCAGCTTCCCTGCTGCCCACTTACTCCATAAGCAAGATCTTCGATCTCATCATCTCTGGCCTCTCGTCAGAAGCCGACGCCGTACACAATGAGCTTGAGACCGACGAGCAAGATACATTTCGAGCTCAGAAACGGGTGTTAGAGATGTATGCATTTCTGTTACAGTGGTCGACGTCTGTTGTGGAGGTAAAGGCCGCAGAAAAACCGAGCGGTGCGCCTGCAAAGGGTCGAGGAGCTGGGAAGGGTGCAAAGACAAAAGGGACTGCAAAAGATGGCACCTGGGATTCCTCAGCACAGTTGCAGACTGCTTTGGATACCATGTGCAAGGTCTTGAAGCTAAAACTCGGGAAAGTGTTTGTGACAACTTCTGAACGAGATACTTTCGTAGGCCTTTTCACCAGACCCGTCTATTTAATACTAGAGAGCGAACAGCGCATCAAGAACACTGCTTTACGAATGCATGCCTTCAAAGTGCTTTGCATTGCAGTCAAGCACCACGGACATGCTTTTGGTATTACCCAGCGAAAAGTGGAAATGGGCCCTGTTAATAGTTCATGGCAGGGGCACAAACTTCAATCATCCAAAATCTCTCTTACTTTGAGCATCTTGCCGAACCAATGGCCGAATTTCTCCACATTCTTTCGGAGCAATACGATTACCCTCAACTGACAGACGAGGTTTTAAGGTATTTATGGTCCAGGTGCATTGCTTCTATACAGTTGACAAGTGTTTGCAGGGATCTGAGCAATAAAGAGTTCAACAACAATGACACAAGAGGACCCAAGTCTGTTTCGTCGTTTATAATCAAGCTCTCGGAACTTGCTCCACGCCTTGTAATCAAGCAAATGACATTACTCGTCAAGCAACTGGACAGCGAGGTAACCTGGTCTTCCTCGATTTTCCGTGGAAATACTCTGCTGACATTATTAGGCTTATACGCTTCGATGCGCTGTCATCGAGGTTTGTGGTAATCTGATCACGGACCTCAGCAAGCTAGAAGACCGAAATGAGAACTCCAAAACACAGATCAATGGGTTCTTCGACATTCTAGAAGAGCGATTCCTGGACACGAATCCCTATTGCCGCTGCAGAAACATTCAAGTTTACATGAAGCTGTGTAATTTGGAGCAGAAATTTCCCAAACGCCGTCAAGCAGCGGCTGAGCTTGCCGCTCGAAGTCTTGAAGATAAGAGTAGCAATGTTCGAAGGAATGCTATCAAATTGCTTGGCAAGCTTGTATCGACTCACCCGTTCAGCGTCATGCATGGTGGGCAGCTATCGTACAAAGAATGGGACGAGAGGTTGCGAGCCGTGGAGCACCAGCTCGAGACGTTGAAACCTCCGGCTGATTCACCTGGCCTTGGCGACAAGCGTCACCAGGCAGAGGCAACCGTCGACAGTGCTCTGTTGGACGATGCTACAGCAATGGAGAGCCCTTCAAAGCAGGCCGCCCCAATGACCGAAGAACAGCAGAAAGCAGCGCTGAAAAAGGCTCAAGAGGATGCAGCAACATCCGAGCTTATGACAAGGCTTCAATTGACGCGGAAATATTACACTGAAGCCATCCGCTTCATTGAAGTATTGCATGCTGGTACTCCCGTGGTCTGCCAACTTTTGTCTTCGAAAAACAAAAGCGAAGTAATAGAAGCAATGGATTTCTTTGTCGTCGTGGATGCCTATAAAATCGAATCGGCGAGAACAGGAATACGCCGAATGCTGCGATTGATATGGACGAAAGGCAATAGTGACGAGGGCAAGGGTGTCCAGACACATCTCATCGATTGCTACCGAGGTCTCTTCTTTAGCGCTCCTGATTCGTTCAGTGAGAACGATGCGGCAAACTATGTTGCGCGAAACATGATTAGCCTGACGTTCGGTGCTACTCCAGCAGAGCTGACATCCCTGGAGCAGCTTCTGAACACTATGGTCAAAGCCGACCATGTTTCTGAATTAGTAGTGGCCAAGCTGTGGCAGGTTTATGGAGTCCAAAAACAGGAGATCTCAAGAAACCAAAGGCGCGGAGCGATCATAGTATTAGGAATGCTAGCCACTGCAGATCCTGATATCGTCGTCAAAGAGATGGAAACAATGCTTCGTATTGGACTGGGACCTCTAGGACGAGCCGACCTAGCGCTTGCAAAGTATACCTGCCTCGCTCTTCGACGTATGAATCCGACCAAACGCCAAGGCAAGGAAGCTTCGAACTCGGCATCTAAGCTTCCCAATGATCATGCCATTCTTACGAAATTAGCCGCCATGACGGAAATTGTCTCCAATAGCAAAGAATGGTGTGTGTACAGTAGAACTCAATCACCCCTCCTTTCCCGTCGTAGTAGACCGCTGACAGTGGATTAGGTTCAGTGTCGCTGAGCAAGCCATCGGCGCTATATACACACTATCAAAACATCCCGATACGCTCTGCTCGGACATACTTCGTCGAAAAACACGACATGTATTTCAGCCTCGATATGTACAGCCAGCTTCTGAGCCGATGGAGGGAATTGAAGGTCAGAGCGGGCTGCCCTCTCCGCCGCCTGAAGAGCCTGAAAGGAAGCAGAAAGGATCTCTAGCGTTATCTCAATTACTCTTCATCGTCGGTCATATCGCCATCAAGCAGATCGTCCACCTGGAGCTTTGCGAGCTGGACTTCAAGCGGAGAAAGGCCGAAAAAGAGAAGCTGAAGGCATCCAATGCTTCCCCAGTCAAGTCAGCAGGAGTTGATCAAGATGAGCTTGACCTGATTGGCGGCACTACGGAAGACGATTTCACAGAAGCCATGACGCACATCCGTGAGCGAGAGCTTCTGTACGGAGAAAATTCACTTTTGTCGCACTTTGGAGCCATGGTAACAGAGATCTGCTCGAACAACACAGCGTACCAGGACGATGGTCTCCAAGCTGCCGCAACTCTCTGTATGGCTAAGTTGATGTGTGTCTCGTCCGAATACTGCGAAAATAACTTACCTTTACTCATCACTATACTCGAAAAATCGCAGAATGCCGTCACTAGAAGTAATGTTGTCATTGCGTTAGGAGACATGGCAGTCTGTTTCAACCACCTCATCGATGAAAACACGGACTTCCTTTACAGGCGACTTAATGACAACGATGCTTCTGTCAAGCGAACGTGTCTAATGACCTTGACCTTCCTCATCTTAGCAGGTCAGGTCAAAGTCAAGGGTCAGCTGGGCGAGATGGCCAAGTGCCTGGAAGACTCGGATAAACGCATCGCGGATCTTTCACGGATGTTCTTCACCGAGCTAGCGACAAAAGACAACGCGGTGTACAACCACTTCATAGACATGTTCTCCTTGCTGAGTGCGGAGAAGGACCTAGAGGAGGATGCTTTGAAGAGGATCATCAAATTCCTGTCCTCGTTTATCGAGAAGGTAAGCACATGCAACGTCGCGTTCATACCACCTCTTACTAAATCATCCACAGGATAAGCATGCAAAGCAGTTAGCCGAGAAATTGGCGGCCAGATTGATCCGCTGCGAGAGTGAACGACAATGGAACGATGTTGCGTATGCCCTGTCGCTACTTCAGCATAAGAACGAGGAGATCCAGAAGACGATCAGCGGTGGCTTTCAACTCGTTCAAGCCGCTGCTTGATAAGCTTTTTGCTTTACGTACTCCATATGTACCATCGATATGGAGTCAAGGTGGAAGCATTTTTGGATGTATAGCTAGAGATACCCTGTTCATGCTGACGGGGGCCGAATGGGCAACTGGGGTTGCGCTGCGTCCTCGAATTCATATGCGGCTGGATTTTCCTTGATCAAGAGCATGAATCTAAATGCAGAATTGCCATTCAGATAGTATCGATGCAACCGCTTGCTCCTCAAAAACCCAAGTCGTTCATAAAGTTTCATGGCGGCAGTGTTAGTGACCTCAGTCTCGAGCGCAATCTGCATGATTCTCAGTGTGGAATTTCAGAAGGTGTGGGAGTGCAATACCTCATCGGCATCCCTTTCTATCATGACGTCGAGGGTTTTCCGAACGAGTTCCGTTGCAATTCCCTTCCCTCGATACCCTTCTCTAACGGCGAGCATGGCAATATAGCCTCTCATGGGCCCTCCCCTATGAGGTTCCAGCTTAGAGATAACAACGCCGATCAGATTTTCATCCTGATCCAAAGCCTATTCTTTAGATCAAATACTGCCAGCAACCCTCGACAAAATCGCTTACCATAAAACACAGATCGCCCCATTGGTAGAGAAAGTACCTGTAAACGTAGATGCTGTAAGGCTCAGATAGGTCGTCGGATATGAGTTGCCGTATGGCGGAAAGATACGTCTTTTCTTTGCTGCTGTGGTATTGGACATAGCGAAGCTCTGCAGGCACATCGAGAGCAGCTTTGCTCATTTTTTGATATCAATGCACGTTTTAAAAAAACTAGCTCCCGATCAATTGAAAGGCTTTGAAGCACGAGCATGTAAAAGCCGTTGACAAGATCAGCCCTACGAGGCACGAAACACATCAAATAAATGCCGGGAGTTGCCGTTGCGAAGCTTGGGCGAGCTAACTCTTACACATTCTTACAAATGTTTACTTTCACTCATCATACATTTTCTTTCGGTTTCAACGTGGCTCATTCAAGTCAAGATGTCGACCCTGAGGCGTCGCTTCCTGGGCGACTCCTCTTCCTCCACAGGGCCTTCGCGTGAGCCATCACCAGCGAAGGGCGAGCCCGTGACCTTGGTATCGAAATCACATCTCAAAGAGCTCAAAGTAAAGAGAAGCAAACGATGGCAGTTTTCCATCTTCGGTTTGGGGGGGATCTTTGGTTTAGTAGTTGCAGCATTTTTCGCCAACCAACACGATGTCATCAACCTTGAGGGCCTGGTAGATTTCAACATGGAATCTTTGCTCGATGTAATCCCGGCCGGCATTGTACAGGATGCGAAAGACATAACGGTATGTTATGCCCTACTTGCAAGCTATTTGGAGAAAGGCACAAGCTGAAGCTAATGTACAGCTTATGCTCACAGCGACATGAGCGCGAGGCTGTCAATTACGAATCCTTCTCCGTTGGCCTACATCTACAAACGCAAGGCGTTAGGGCTTTGCATCCAGTTATCATGATACCAGGCGTCATATCGACTGGGTTGGAAAGCTGGGGTACGGAGAAAGAATCGATACAGTACTTCCGGAAGAGGTTATGGGGCAGCTGGAGCATGATGAGAGCTCTAGTGTTGGACAAAGCGAGCTGGAAGAGGCACATAATGTTAGACAAGCTCACTGGGCTGGATCCTCCGAAAGTAAAGCTTAGGGCTGCGCAGGGGTTCGGTGAGTTATGTTTGCCCACCCCTTACTTCCTGGTCTGTACTGCATCTTGAGTTGTAAGACCTGTGTCAGCAGTAGCACTCCCGAAACCTGTTTCACGAGTCAAATCCAATTCTAGAGGACATCGGCTGACTCCTTGATCACATAGATGCTGCCGATTTGTGAGCGACCTGTTCGACTGGGGTCGAAGGGCTGGAGCGCTGACAGCCGTGCAGCTTCATCACTGGGTACTGGATTTGGAGTAAAATTTTGGAGAATTTGGCCACTTTGGGTTACGATCCGTAAGTATATCCTGAGCGAAGTGAGCAAACAATGCTCACATAGGCTAGAACGAACGCATTCACAGCGGCTTATGATTGGCGGCTGTCTTGTGCCAACCTAGAGAATCGTGATCATTACTTTACTCGCTTGAGGTCTCACATAGAAACGGCAGTGCTAACATCAAACGAGAAAATGGTACTCGTTTCGCATAGCATGGGTTCCCAGGTCCTTTTCTATTTCTTCCATTGGGTTGAGGCTTCAGGGCATGGTGGCCCAGGCTGGGTCGATAAGTACGTAGGTTCCTGGATCAACGTCAGTGGTTCCATGCTCGGCGCCCTTAAAGGCCTTCCGGCTGTCCTCTCTGGTGAAATGAAGGATACGGCGCAACTCAATGCTTTCGCTGTTTATGGTCTAGAGAAGTTCCTCGGCAAGGATGAGCGCTGCGAGATCTTTAGGTCCATGCCTGGCGCTTCAAGTATGCTGCCCAAAGGCGGCAACGCCGTATGGGGCAATCGGAGCTGGGCACCTGATGATCAGCCTGGTCAGAGAGTCAGCTTTGGGACGTTCATTAATTTCAAGGAAAGCAACTCGACACAGTCACCAAGGAATCTTACCGTGGAGGAGAGCATATCATACCTTCTGTACGTATTTTCGGACTCCGCTCTCCCTCTTGAACGAAGTCTTAGGCCTTGAAACACTTCTGTGGTACATTTGTGAACTTTTTCGTGGCTCTACAACTATCTTTCGAGAAGCAATGCTGACATGGAATCTCTAACGTAGCGAACACAGTGATACTTGGTACAAAGATCAAATTCTCGATAATTACTCTCATGGAGTGGCACATACTAGCGCCGAAGTTGAAGATAACGAGAGGGACCACCGCAAGTGGATGAACCCGTTAGAAACCCGTCTTCCGCTTGCGCCGAACCTGAAGATCTTCTGCTTCTATGGCGTTGGTAAATCGACTGAGCGTAGCTATTTCTATCGCGAAGACCAAGACCTTAACAGTAGTTTGAATGTTACGATGGATACATCGCTAACCATGGGGGCTATCGATCACGGTGTTATCCCAGGCGAAGGTGATGGTACGGTACCACTGTTGAGTAACGGCTATATGTGTGCCAAAGGATGGCATATCAGGAGATTTAATCCAGCCGGGGTGAAAATCAAGGTTTATGAGATGCCACATGAGCCTGATCGTTTTTCCCCCCGAGGTGGGCCAAACACTGGTAAGTCAGACCCTATCGACTTGATGTAGCTTCGTCCGCTGACATCCATAGGCGACCACGTTGATATCCTTGGGCGGTCCTCCCTGAATGATCTAATATTGAGAGTTGCAGGCGGGAAAGGCGATCAAATCGAGGAGAACTATGTTTCAAACATCCGAGAATACTCGGAGAAGGTGAAAATCTATGAAGAGTAGGAAAAGGGCAGTGATAGGAATGGTAAAGTCACCGGATTTCTGCATTAACATTTAGATGGGAGTTTCTTTTTTTCTTTTTTGCATAGCTGGAAGGCCTGGATTGATACCACAGGTCTACTTGGGAACAGTACGTAAGGGTATATCCATACGAGTGGTGCGAGCATAAGGAAATCGGAACCTCACCTCAAGTGTACTCTTATCAGAATTAGTATCTCCGCTTCATGTCTGTCCGAATGCAACCAATTCGCGAGGGGTGAAGTACCTAGAGTTACCATTTGTGCGGGGAGCGAAGTGTGTGACTGTGGGGCAACTGCATGCCCCTAAAGATAACCTTATCGGGTAGGGTTAAGCGGCAGGGGTGCCTCATGTCTTGCAGCCAGCCTGGGGTTAATAGGCTCGATAGGCTAATAGGCGCCCAATAAACACCTGAAACTAAAGTATAAGTAAGGTACTCGTACTCTGGGATCTCACTCGTCTGAGCCGTAACCACTGATTAGATCTTAAGCCGCTCCTTTGACTGCTTCCTCTTACTTCATATTCAATAACCTATAACAAAATCTTAGTCAAATTTCTAAAATGCTTCACTTACCATCATCCCATTCTTAACCCAAGTAGCAGTACTCTCACACCAGAATCACCCTTCTCAATGACTCTTACTCATTACTACACCACAGACCTCTTGCCGCGTTGGCCTCTCTTCTACACCTGCGTTCCATGATAATCCTGAAATCCTTCAAGATTCTAAGATGAACGACAGTGGGAGCGCGAACGGTCATGCTGAAGAGGGCAAGCCCGAGATACATGCGCAGATATTACGAGCTTTGGAAATCATACACGAGCCCAGGTCGTCTAACGCCCACCGTCAAGATGCGTCCCGATATCTTGAAGAGATAAGATCGGATGAGCAGGCTCCCTACCATGGGTTTGGGCTTGCATCCGCAAAAGACCAGCCAGCTATTGTCCGTCATTATGGCCTATCCCTGATCGAGTACGGCGTACGCCACAGATGGTCAGAGTATACGTCGGTGCAGAGCCAGGCTCTTCGAGAGTGGGTGGTGAACCTGGCACATAGCACAGCCATTACGGATCCATCGTACATTACGAATAAAGTTGCCGAGATATGGGTCGAAATAGCCAAGAGAAGCTGGGGTTTGGACTGGCTGGACATGGATGAACTCCTAGTTCACCTGTGGGATGTTTCAATGGTGCAAAAGAGTCTAGTACTCATTATACTGGAGACTCTTTCGGAGGAAATCTTTGGGAACGACGACACTACAGCAGCTCTACGAGGCAGTGATCTCAACAGAGCCTGTGTAGAAATTTTCACGCCAGCGAACGTGCTGGCCGAGAATTTTCCAACTCGGGAGACAGCTGCTATCACAAAATGTGGCACTGATGGATGGCTATCTCGTATGGCAGCTTTGCTTGACTGGTGCACCGAAGACGGTAAGATTGATGATAACCGAAGCGCTTGCGGTGTAAAGACTCTCTCCACCTTCAAGTCTGTGATTAACTGGATTATCCCTCGCTCTTTGGTCACGACCCATGCTTTACACAGGATCTGTGCTTGTTTGGCAGCCTCAAACGTGCCTCTCCAGCTGGTGAGCGAATCCGCCAAGTTTGTGTTCTGATGATTGTGTAACTTACTGAGAACACTAGGCCGCTGTCGATTCTTTGTACTCTTTGTATAATCGTTCTAGGTTCTCTGAAGATGATTTCAGGGACTTAGTAGGCCCAATGTTCCAAGACGAGACCATTCAATTGCTAAAGCAGCTCTACAAATGGTTGGTTGTTGATTCTACTGACATCAATGAAGCCAAGTACCTTCTTCTCAAAAAGTTCTCTGAAGTATGAGCAACATTCGGGAAGTCTATTTTCGCTCACTAATCGTGACTTAGATGGTTTTCAATATTGGCAGACTATTGGAAGAAAGGCCTTCATCCTTGCCAGAAAAGAGCGACTTGAGGGGCTTTTTCGAACTTTTGCTCGAGATCATGAATGATCAAAGTCTCCATGTCTCCATTCCAGCCCTACATCTATGGGTGAAGCTGCTCAGTTCCGACAAACTCGGAACTTCCCCCGCGATCATGGCTCTCATAAGTAATTTGCTCGAGACATGCAGCCTCCGGCTTGTTCGATTCGAATCCTTGCCCATGGACTCAAGCAATCCGAGCATCATCTTCCTCAACGAAGACGTTGACACAATGCCCGAAAGACATGCTTTTCTTGGCAATTATGCTAGGTTTTGCAATCAAATTGTTGAGCTTGTCGTTCAGAAACAGCCCGTAGACGCACTGTATTATATTCTTGGACAAGCCGACCAAGTCTTGGATCATGTATATGATGGAGAGCCACCCTTCCAAGGTAAGAAGCTAATCAAAAAACTTTGTGAATGTCGTTTTCTAAACGTATAGCATCAACCTACACGAAAACGTCTATCCCTTACTTGCGGATTGACGCACAATTTACGGTTATCGAGGCTGCGCTGAAGGGCTGCTTGAAATGGCTGACCGCTTCGGGTGACCCCAAAACCGTAGGTCGGTCTCTGATTTCAGCTGCCATTGTTTAACGTATGAACAGGAGCATGAGCACGAGGTCATGAGTTCCAACCTCCAAGTGTGGTGTGATAGGCTGTTAGGTCTAATGTTTGAGGTACGTTAGGTATGCCCTATCGGGAAGTCCACGCTCACATTGTAAAGGACCCTATCATCAAACAGCGAGTGATTCAACTTGCTGTAGGATTTGCTATAGGACCATTGAAGCGTAATGCACAATTTGCGTTCAAAGTCTTCGACTACATTCTAGACACAAGGTGTCCTGCGCATCCTGCCTGCGAGGCCTATACCGATGCTGTCAGGGATCTCCAAGCGTTCTCACTTCACCAACTACAGAGGCTTGCTATGCGGTTCCCTGACCATCTTGTTGTAAGTGGAACCGCGAAAACACTTGGGGTGTGCTTACAACTCTAGACCATATTCGACGAAGTGGAGAGGAAGGTCATGTCAGTCAGTCAGTCAGTAGCTTCTGACGAGCAGACACGCGCTCGTTACTCTTCCGTGCTCTTCATCATCATGTGAGTCCTTGGTAGCGTGGGAAACAAAGTCAGAAACTGAAATATAAAGGCATCGTGCAACCAGTGTGGATTCAAAGCCACGCGAAGAACGACTGGATCAATTTCTACAGCCAATGATCGGCCAGTGGCAAGACAGAGACCTGAGCGACTCGTTGTCGTCTTTTGAAAACTTTAGCAGACTACTCGGACTTGAAGACCTACAGCAATATCTGTTTTCCAGGGCGGTGAACAAGCTACCGAATTGGTCAGCGCACCCACTCGACGACCAAGGCAAAGCTCTTCAAGTGAATATGCAGAACGCTCTCGATGTCAGTTTGCAGTCTACACTTCACCGGTGTTGAGATATGTGAATAACTTTCCATAGGCTCTTCCACTACGGGCAACGAAGACCGTGATGAGCATCAGTGTTGAAAGGCTGGAGCATGGATCAGAGCCCTTTGATATGGCCTGCCGGCTGTGGCACAAGAAATTTCCTTTGATCCTGCCCAATTTACTCCAATTCATCAGGTGACGAGGCATCATATACTTCAAGGGACGTGCCTATTACTGACTTCTGGTAGCCAATCGCAAGCTTTCCACGATCCTTCCAACTGGTCTGCTCTTCCTCATGAGATGCAAGATGTTGTTCGCAGGATTCTCACAGACCGTTTTTGGCAAGTGGGTATCTCTCAGGGCAGCCGAGATGAGTTCTACACCAACGTTGGAGATACCAAGACAACTCTCGAGGGGCTCGCATCGTCCATCAGAGCTACTGTGAGGACCGTCCGTGAGACAGGATATAGGCTGCTGAATTATATGAGCCTTCTTGGAGAGCATTTTTACAGCTTCGCAGAGCTCCCGGGTCCACTGGCCCAGGCCTTGTTCGCTGACGCGTGCGCATTGTCCCCACATCAAATGGCTATTCTAGTGGACATGATTCGGCCGATCATCGACAATTGTCCGGAGGTATCTCGAAGTCATTTTCTCCCCCCGGTTCTGTCGGCACTGTTTGAGCAACTAGATCGCAAAGCAAGCTTGGAGTGGGGAAGGATTGAGGAGAGAAGCAAAGCAGCGTCAGAGGATGATGACTTGACGAACGAGATGAAAGACGAAAGTATATTGCGACAATTGACTATGGCTTCAGTAATGTTGGTAGTCGCCCTTCTGGAGCCAGCAAGACCGAGTAAGTCACCGCACATCTTTTGTGAGCCTCAAAACTAATCCATAGATGACAGATCCCCCAGCTCCTCCGGATGTACACGAAAAGGTCAATGACGATGCAGCGGGTTCAGGTGCAAGCACGACAAGATCGTTCATACTGCAGACGCCGGAAATACTAAAGCCCTTAATTCTATTCTGCACTCATGCGCTGCGCATGCGTGATACTCGAGCCTGCTCTTTCATTGCCAAAGTCTTGCGTTCCATAGTCCCTGAGTTCGCCGGCGAGGGCCCTGTCGAATCAGATGTACGAGAATTCATCTCGACGGAGGTCCTCAAAGCGTGCATCACGTCACTGCATGACCCGTATTTTGTGGAGCTGCAGAAGGACTTCGCTCAGCTGATTGCAAGCATCCTCATTTCCTATACACCGCGCACAGAAATGCCAAAAATTATCCTTCTCTCCTTACCTGAGATGGCCCCTGAGAAGGTAGATCGTGCTATTCGCCATCTCTTCAGGGCACATCAGAATACTCGACAGCAAAGAGCCATTGTCCTAGACCTGTTAGAAGGCTTCAGAGGTGTTGCCATCCACGAACAGGGCAAGCTTCCAAAGCCCGATGCAAAGAAACTGAGATCCGCTTTACAACAGAAATACATGACGGTCGACGTCCAAGCAAACGATAAAAGGGACGTGAGTCCAGATCTTGGAGGAGTTGCTGCTATGTTTGGATAACGAGTCATGAGAAACCGGTGTTTCCTGCCGTACGCAATAGCATAGCGGTGGGGAACTCTCACGTCACGCAGCGTGCATTGTGCCTTATAAGCGACGACTTTCGGTCAAATAGCGGTTTGAGACTTATGTACAATAGTCACTGAGTAGACGCCACGACTCCAACGATCCTATTCACAGCGATTGCTCTATTTCGTAACATGCTGAGGCGAGATAGAAAACGTAGGGCGAACGAATCTGTAGACCATAGGTGTCAGCTAAGTCACAAGTGGATCCAACCGCCATTCCTAGTCCCCCATCAACCTCATTCCCCTTCCCCCCCTTAACCCACCCAAACAGAAAGGACCGTGCATAACCCACCTATCCGAGTGATAGACCTTGGTCTCCCCACCCATCAGCTCCCTCTCCCTCGCCTTGTCGGCCCACGTCCTGCGCACCAGGTCCCGGTCCTCCTCCGCTTGAAGCATGGGTATGAGGTGGATGCGGGACCACATCTTCTCCCGGGAGAGTTCACTGTCACGCGCCGAACGAAGAAAGAATTAGCAAGCATATCATCACTCCCGTCGAAGCAAACGTCCCGTTCTGAACCAAATCCTGCTACTTGCCCCTCCCCCGCCCCGACAACTCCCCTCCACATAGGGGCGAGATATTAGGAAGCGCCAAGTCCCAGTCTACCCGCCGTATGCATGCCTGCCGTCTCTGACCGCCGGGGACTCGCTGGAAAGGGTAAGGGGGTCGGAGTGAGATGGACGGAGGACGTACTTTTGCTCTCTGATCCCCTGGCCGGTCTTGTAGAGTCCGTAGGTGCAGATGACTCCAATGGCGAAGAGGTAGTAGGAAGGGCGGAAACCGCGCGCGGGGAGGTTGCGCTGGGGGATTGGGGATCAGGTCAGCTCTCCTTTTTTCCGGCAATGAATTGGCAAACGGGGATGAGGGAAGGGTGGGCTGGCTGACCTTGTACTGTACCGGCTCGTAGCCGCCGGATGGGGGGAGGTCTTGAGCCATGGCTTGTGAGGGTGATTGAGATGCTAGAGCTACTTCACGGTCCGAGGGTGAGGGTGAGATGGAAGGCTCCGAGCTAGTCTGATTTGGGTGTACAGGTGTGGAAATATAATCGATCCTGAAAACTATGCGACGACTTCGGACGAAAGTAACGTGCTATGTTTCATCATAGATGGGCTTGCTGTTGAGTTGCTATCCTCTTGCTCTTGCATGATATTCCATAATCCTGTATTTCTAGAATGCAACACATATGGCTCTACGACATACAATTTGGAACTGCCAATGCCAGGACGTGATTACTCTATCGTAAATGCTGAGCTTCAGTGAAGTTCTCCAAGGAAATGGTCCAACGCTCGGCATCAGCCATCTTCAAAGGCAACCTGCGCCTGGAGCGCTATGGGAATTTGATTGAATTATGTCCTTTCTTTGACGCTTTTGAATCACCGCTCCGGCTCCATTGTGACCTTTTCAGCTTGGCGCTGGGTTGCTTCGGCATGAAATGCTTTTTACTTTCAACCAAACACAAATTATGACTCTCAAGACTATGGTCGCTTTCCATCTCGGCGCGCAGAGAAATCATCAACAGGCTCGGTATCTTGGTCAGCAGGAGCAAGAAGTCACTCATTTCTCTGAGAGAAACCCACAGGTACGCGGGAAGGGCCCAGTTAAATATGCAAAAGATCCTGAGAGTCCGCCACTCCATGTTTGCAACTGCGTGCTGTGTTATGAGGGACCGAACAAAGTTGCACAGCCATTGACTGGCAGTACCCGTGGCAACATCGAATTCACGTATCCTCGTAAGGTACATCCCGCCGATATAGAGCCTCCATATATCAGCTTTCACAGTACATCGCTTCTTCGAGATAAGTATTAGCAATCGCAGCTGCTCCGCGGCTTAGGATCTTGCCAGTTGGGTTGGTCGAGGGAGGATTGTGAGTGTCAGAAATTGGATGCTAATGCCGAGGAAGTTCCCTATGAACGCTCTTTTGCGGCCCACGTTTTCCACTCTATGAGCCCCCAGAAGAAGGACTGTCCAGTCTTCCGGAGATGTCCACAGCTGCTCCCCACATGAACGACGATCACTATGTGAAGCTGCTTCTAAAGGACTGTTACTCATCCGATGGGTAAGGGAACCGAATGCTGTAGTAATTGAAGCAGTGGCATGTCCTCGTGAAAGATCCTGGTGAGATTGAAGGCCTCAGGGAGAGGTACACGCAGAAGCTCAAGGAGCTGTTAGGACTTTCGGAGGAGAATTCGCGAATTGCGCTGTAAATCCGCTGCAGCTAGAGAGGAGAACATACGTGATCGCTTCTGAGGGCCAAATGCCTGTAGGTAGAAATCCTGCTTGTAAATTTTTAGCGGTTGGGTTCGACTGACGCTTTAGGAAAAAGCGCCGATGGACTATAAGTATTGGAAGCCGGGTGCGAGAAAGAACAGGGAATAGTGCATGCGCAATCCTCTCAAGTTCGCCACGGCTTGTAAGCAGCCGTGTAGGAGCAAGAAGACGGTTTGCTTTCCCATGGTATTGAGACATTAGAAGACTGTTGACCTTGCAGTCGTGAGACGTTCGGCCCAACCCTTCATTCAAAATAACACGCTTGAAAGTTGAAGGAGAAGGAGCTACTTACTCTGCTCTTGCTGATGGGTTCTTGCCCTTGAACCTCTTTGCTGTAGAGCTTAAAGGAGGACGCGCGATCTTTTGATCTATGGAAAATCCAAAAAACTGAGCGAAGGCTCGTTGCCACTAATCAATCCTCCAGGTTGGGAGGGACAATTACCACAATTCTGGGTGAGAAATTCATCTTGTATCATTCCACAGCAAAGAACTACTTGATCGTCTCAATAGAGGATTTACGAGCAGCAGGAGTAGGTAGCAGTCAGTACCCTGGGTAAGATCCATCCGCCTTAGATATGAGTACCTATGATTCTGAGTATACGATTCTGAGTATGATTACAATGCCCTCCCAGGCTAGAGCTGGTTAGCATGGCTATGCACCTACCCAGAATTAATTATCAAATTCAATTTTCAAGTCTTCCAATCACTTGAAGTGAGTCTGGAAATGCTGTGCTCCCACTCTTTCCTTCCTCTGCTCATTCACCATGAAAATTTCAAACCTCACCTCACCTCACCTGACACTCTTTTGTCCCAACTTCACCTTCCAACTACGTACGTCTTTATTCCTCTGACATCTTCTTCATCCTTGACATTCTTTTTACTCCCTTTCATCATACAGTTGCGTGCATCTTTACCCCTCACTCCCTTGAATCATGGCTTCACCCGAGTTCATGGCTTCGCCCGAGCGTCCTCCTCCTCGTCTTTTCATGGTCTCTAACAAAACTCCCGTCACTATCAAACGCGTATCGGAAGGGTTGTATAACTTCTCTCAAGGCTCAGGTGGACTGGTGACTGGACTGAGTGGCTTGTCCCGCACTATTCCATACACGTCGTACGGCTGGCCTGGCCTACAAATTCCTGAGAAAGAACAAGCTGGCCTATCCAGTCGATTGAGAGACGAATGCGCGACTATACCTGTCTTCCTCCCCGACGAGATTGCAGATCCCTACTACAATGGCTTCAATAGTAACGTTACCCAAGATTCACACTCATTGACACGAGCTAATATTCTTTCACCAGATTCCATCATCTGGCCCATTTTCCACTATCACCCTGGTGAGATGAACTTCAGCGAGGAGGCATGGTCGGCATACGTGAAGGCCAACCGTAAATTTGCCATAACCGTTGCCAAGGATGTGAAGGATGGAGACCTTGTCTGGATTCATGACTTTCATCTTTTCCTTCTGCCATCCATGCTACGAGAGGAAGTTGGCCCCAACGTGAACATCAAAATCGGATTCTTCCTTCACACGACTTTTCCTTCCTCGGAAGTTTACCGCATTATCCCTGTCCGAAACGAGCTTTTGCTTGGAGTCTTACATAGCGACCTCATTGGATTCCACACAAACACCTATGCACGTCACTTTTTGAGCAGTTGCTCTAGAGTTCTGTAAGCGTGATGTCTTGAGGTTAAGGAGAACCATAGCTGATAATCAACTAAAGCGGTCTAGCCACGACAAGTCGAAACGTTACATTTAAGGGCGGAATCGTTACCATCGGGACCTTTCCTATCGGTATAGAACCAGGACGATTCATTCAAACCCTTGCCGAGACCAAAGTTCAGGAGCGTATAGCTGCGCTCGAGCGCGAGTTCAAGGGACGCAAGCTTATGGTAGGTGTGGATCGCTTAGACTATGTCAAAGGACTTCCACAGAAGCTTCGGGCTTTTGAAGTGCTTCTGACAAACCATCCCGACCTTGTTGGGTCTGTTGTCCTGGTACAAATTGCTATTCCCACTCGCGGCGAAGTGGAAGAATATCAGAATCTTCGTGTGCTGGTCAACGAGCTTGTTGGCAGAATCAATGGGAAATTCGGTGAGTCACCTTGCTTTGCCCTTTACCCTAGGAACGGCGCATTTCCTAATTCTTCTCTTCCTTCTAGGAACGATCGAGTATACACCAATTCATTTCATGCATCAGTCCATGGATTTCGAGGAGCTATTGGCTCTCTACGCCATGTCCGATGCTTGTGTCATCGCATCAACCCGTGATGGAATGAATCTGGTATCCTTTGAATACATCGCTTGCCAACAAAAGCGTCATGGATCGTTGATACTTAGCGAATTTGCCGGGTCAGCTCAGAGTCTCACTAAGTCCCTTATCGTGAATCCGTGGAACGTAAATGAGATGGCGAGGGCCATGCAAAAAGCTCTTACAATGGAAGACTGGGAACGAGCAGAACGTTTCGAGCAGATGAACGACTATGTTCAGAACAATACAAGGTACGTTTGAATGTCATCGTAGGTTAATGTCAATACAAGAAATACTGATTAGAGCATTTTAGTGCTTTCTGGGGTGCGTCATTCATCAAAGAGCTAAAGAGCGTTGCGGAGGAGCCAGAACGCCTTTTGAAGTTCGGCCAGGATCCCCCTCCGATCAAAATAGACTGGAAAAGCTATGACGAGGACGATAAAGCATAGACTACGGAGACTGGAGGTTCCACAGTCGCGATTCACCGTGATAGACAATGGCGTGGATAGACAAAGAACAATGGTGAGCAGGAATCAAGACAGTGGCGTGGATCGACAAGAACAATGATGAGCAGGTCATTTCTCCTTTCTTTTCAAAACCATAGCACAAAACCATAGCAATACCGAGGCAGGAAAGGTGCAGGTCCAGGTAGATTAGAGCTATCCAATATCGGCAGCTGCAAGCTCCATTCAATGCACCGTGCAATATACACCATGCACTATGCGCCATTCACTGAATGCAACGTCAATCCCTCTCGAGCCCCCACTCTTACTGTAATTCTATTGCGATTGCTTTTTTTCCCATTCCTCAGGTGTGAAGCACTTTGGTGTCCATGCATGAATGGCTGCAATCTCAGTCTTCAAAGCTGAATTGACGAGCCGATGTCGAGCGAGACTGTTCTTCTTCTCGAAGACGGGTGAAACGATCATGGCTTGAAACATTTGGCCGCACCCGCCTGACAAGGGTCAGCACCAGCGAACCCATAAGCTCTCTCCTAAGGCATCATTTTCTTTTTACCCGACATGTCCTCTATGTCCACATGTTTTGCTTCCAACTTCTCCGCTATGGTCCTCCGCAACGACTCGGTGGTGATGCCGGATGTGTTGGCGACGGTCTCGGCCTGCGCGTCGGTTTCCGCCGCGGACGGAGCGCTCATTCTGGCGTAGGGTCTGACGATGGTGGGGGAGGAGGGGAAAGGTCTGATGTTGGGGGAGGGGAAAGGTCGCAGGCTGCTGTTGAGTGTTGGGGCTAGGCGGAGACAGGGGAGGAGGTGGAGGCTGTTGAGGCGCTGCATAAGTGAGTGGGTGGGGACAAGATTGGTGAGTGAGGTTTAAGCCGATTATCGGGCAGGCGGTTGGAAAGTTCGGGGATGCGATGCGGGATGACGCAGCCCAGGCCGCCTGCACTAAAAGTCCTGCACCTGCTAAGCCACAGCCCGGATAACACCCTAGATGCCTGAAGGCTCGCCTACCGTACCTAAGGTACGGGGTCGACTTCCGAAATACAGGATCAGGGCTAGAGCTGGCGAGAGTGCGAGAGTAGACGCGTTTATTTGGGCCGCCTTCACAGTAAATCTACCTTTCACCCATCAGTACCAGTGCATTGTCATTAACAATCTTTCAATAGAAGCTTTGTTCTCGCATGATCAGAGTGTTTTTTTGGCTGATTCTTAAGGGGGCTGCCCCCCCTCGTCTTCCGAATAGCTACTCCGAAGAATAATTCTGAAGTCTTAGTCTAGGCATGTGTTTTCTCTCCTTCTTCTGTCGAGATGATTCCTTTCATCGCGCAGCGACGAAGCGTTCCGCCTTTCCAGGCCAGCAAGGCTACCAATATCGCAGCGAAGAGTGAGAAAAAGGCCGCCATACCGAACAACCAGCCGTTACCAACAGCATCTGACCATGAGTCTATAAAGAAAGGCAATGCAAGTCCCAATGCCAGACGGTATACGTTCATGATTACTGCGACTTCGGTGGCGGAATGGACGAAGCACTCCACGACATAGTTGACAATGATCGGAACAGAAAGGACTGCTGAAAAGCCAACCAGGAAAGCCCCGAAAGCTAGCAGCATGTAATGACAATGATACTGTAGGCTGGCTCCAAATATACCAAGTCCAATTGGTGAGAGCAAGCCGGGTAATATCAAATTCCATAAGCGGTATTCAGGATACCAAATACCATTGGTCAGGCGGCGAGAACCCCAAAGCGGTATTCTATCACTTGCGAAGATGCCGAAAATCTCGGCTATAATCAAGCTCATCCAGGTCGTGAAAGTGACTGCAGTATGTCAGGAATCGACTGATTTGTAGTACCATGGCAACCTAGTCTGGACTCACACGTGGCATTTTGAAGAGGGGAGAAGCCATATCCTCCAACGGCCAGTGGAGTTTGTAGGTATATAGCCAACAGTGCGTTGAGCGCGATGGTGAAGCCGAAGGTTAGGAAGGCGTAAAACCCGGCGACCAATGCGACGGGTGAGGTCCCAATGATGAAAGGAAGGGCGAAGCGTCTCCACTGCTATGAGTTTAGAACGAACTGGAAGTTGATGGCAGATCTTACTCACGAGATGTGAAACACTCATAGGCTTGACAGCATGATTTCCTGGGAAGAAGGTGACGATTCTATTGGGTATGAAATCGCTAGGTGGTTTCGGATTGGTCGATTCTTTGCGCTCTCGGTCGAATCCGCTCTCTCCTAGGAACAAGAGTACAAGTAGCGCTGCAATTGCTAGAGGGCCTATTGTCCACCAAAAGGTTACTGGCCATGGATGCTTGTCAACAATGATGCCTCCAACTGTAGGACCAGCAGTAACACCAAGCAGTACGCTAAGCTCGTACGTGAGAAAAGCCTTTCCTCTTTGATGCAGGAAAGATGTCTCTATAATATTAGGGGTTTGGCGGATTCTTCTTTTCTTTAATAAAGTCCCCGCGAACATTATGTGGGTAGGATGTCCTCGCTCGGTTGCAGTCTAATTGATCCTAGTGCATAGATCCTAGGTCTACAGCGGCATATACCGAGCAGTCTCACGGCATACCACCCTCTCTGCGAGCTTACGATTGTTGTTATCAAATTCATGTCGCTTTTATTGACAACTCATCAAAGGTCCACCATTCTGCTAGGGGCTTCCGTCTGCCAGTCATCGTCTGCCAGTCATTGAATGAACCCATTCAATAAGCACCTGTCGCTACACTATCACAATCATGCCACATCACTGATCGCCGATCACTCATACTCTTTCTACCGCCATCTGTTCAACATTTTCCAAACTATTCGACTCATCTGGAGTATCAGACCCGTGTCCTAATTCACAATCTGAGGGTGTGCGGGCGGCGGACCGAATCCCAAGCGAGTTTGTTACATGTATGTTCTTCAAGGGACCGAGGTTCTCTTCGAGACTAAAATCCGTCAGCTTCAACCCCAGCGTAGACTTAGCAGAGAGCATAGAACGAATGATACGTACTTGGCCCAAATTTCAACGTCGATGAGATCCCCTGTCTTTGGAATCAGAGATTGTGACTCACACATCATTTTCAAGGCGCCAAAACACTCACAGGTAATGTCTTCGCTCTTGAACTGGATGAGAATGGTCTTTCCAAGGGAGCAAGCAGCCGTACTTTCAGGTATCAGCATTCCAAACTTTGGCAAAACGGATTCATTTGTGCTTTCTCGTAGGGTGCCCAGTGCCATCAGGACAATCAGTCCTATCTTGGTGCGGGCATTCATCTGCAGTCCACGTAAGACAAATGTTGATAGCATGACACAGATGAAGTCCGTCGCGACGCCAAAGGCTATCCTCATGGTGAGCAGCTTTCAACATTATGGACATGCAAGCCTACTATTGAAAGCTTTGGAGGATCTAGAAAGATCAGAAGCTGGTATGCATCGTGCCTGTATGGCGGGATTCCAGACAGCCTCGAATGGTACGCACTGGAAACATATGACGAGGACATTCCCCAACATCAGGAGTGTCAGGATGGTTACTAAACTGATGAGGGTCCTTCTCATAACCTTATGAGTACTGGCAATCATTCGTAAAATGAACAAGCATACGGAGAGTTTGACGAGACAGACACCAATAGCGCTCTGAATCTCGGAGAGTGTGGTCCATTTCGTCGTTTCAATTATCTGCTGTTTAAACAAGTAGTATACGTGCCTGCGTATCCAGCATGAACCTGGAGCGTGATCAATGCGTTTCCGACCATTGTGGAAAACTGTAAAATCCTGTGTCAGCGAGCGTTTGCTAATAATGAAAAGGGCATTACCCCGGAGGTACATCTACCACCGCAGCCAAAATCGCGAAGTCGTCCCAACCCATGGTACTCTGCAGTATGGCTCTACAATACACTCGTACGAGGACTGTAATAGAAGCCAGAGCAAAGGTTGTCCAAGTAACGCCAAGTAACAGTGGCCCACGGTCTTCGTTAGAAGGCAATCGCACAACGGCTTCTTCAGCCATGCTCTTGTCTCTAGCTTTCCGCGAAGATTCAACATTTGAGGTTGCCAGCACGGGGCCCCAATGTGAGTCGTGTCGAAACTTGACGTTGAAGGAGAAAGCCTCATCAACGAAGGCCCCTCTCGAAGGAACCGATACATGCCGACTTCATGTAACACCAGCTTGTCGTCACGCGCTGTTCTGGTGCATTAAAGAATTAAGATGATCAATACGTGATAGAATAATGAATAGCCTAGCTGTATCGAACACCTGCAGTAAGACGGAGGACGGGAAAGCAATATTGGAGAAAAAAGCTAATTGTCAAGGCCGCAATGTGGGCAGTATTAGGCTAGACATATCGATCTTGCCCACCTTCTATTTGTCAGCCGTTCGATGGATCCATACGAGTATCGACTTGAAGGATAAAGAGAAATGGGACCAATGTCTATCAAGAAAGCAATGTGTGGAGAGTGGTGTCGCGCCAAGTAAATGCGAGGATCAACAGCAACCTCTCCGCTCGGAATGTGGGTCCAATGAGAAGCGGACCGAGGTGCTTGGATCCGCTTGTGCAGGTAAGGTAGGCGAATTGCATCATACTAATTTCTGCATTGGATCCAAGGTAGGTAGGCTGCGTACCTGACTCCTGAATTGCCACGCAGGATTTTGACTCAAACTTCGCTGGAATACCTCAGGCAAGGATCTTCCACACTCTGGACTATTAAAGCAGTCTGATCCCTCGTCTGCATGAACTTATGCGTTGCCGGGCTATGGGCAGCTTTGATCTGCAATGAAGAAGACGTCGCCTTGGTTTATGGCCCTGAGGGATTTTCTTGCATGCAGGTCAGAGATGCTGAGCCGAAGCGTGGACTGAATCCATGCACATGTCGGAAAGAGGCGTATTTTTTGGCAGAAAATCCCAAATATCATTTCGGATCCATTACTTCGCAGGATTATCTTGGGCCCCTCGGAACACAGCAAGCAAGTTGAATAGGCATCCAAAGTACTTCTTACTCTTCAGCTGTCCCCATCCGACTGAGGAGTAAGAAACCAAATAAGTGTGACATTACATACTCCGTGGTCCTCCTATGAAAAATCGAAGAAAGCGTCATATCTACATCCTTTACGTTCTACCCCATCCTCAACGCGCATATATCTCATCCCCTCAAAACCGCGGGTCCAAACCCGATCTGAGGGTTTGTACTCGTATGAGATATCTTTGTGTTAAGAAAGAAGAATACTGAATCGAGTAAGTACTCTCAATTCTCAGACAAGAAAGCTCAGTTGACTAGGTAACGGCCCGGGGACACCCGGTCGGAACGTCACGAACATCTACTTACCTTAGGTAGAGTACCAATAAGTTACGGGTAAGGGGAGCTCCACCGGACCGAGTCGATACCAGGAGTCCTTGCACCAGAATCCAGCACTACCTAGTAGCAGCCCTGACCTTCATTCGGGATTGGTCCCGCGAATAGACTCACAATTATTTCTAGCAGCGAGAAGACCTGGCAGGGACAATGGGCTCTCAAAAGTGAACCCCAGGTCAGGTGCATCTCCGAAACAGTTTCAAGCGCAACATGGGTGCGGTGGGATGTTATCTAGCGCGAAAGCCGTGGCGGTTGCAGGACTCATGGTACTGTACCGAGTACCTGAGTGCCGGACGCTTTCGTAACTACCTTAGACGCCAAAGCTAGACTCCTCGGTCCACCAGGTCCACGCGGACGAACATCCTTTGCTAGGCAGTCAAGGCTCCCTCTTATACGATAGCGACAACTGATTAAAGAGACTATGAGTTTTTGCAAGAAGGCAATTGCCTTTTGCTCCGCGTGGGCTGACGTTTTCTTGAGTTGTGAGTTTGTTCCATGTAAACAAACCCACAATTATCTACGTACACGACAGGACTTCCAACTCCGGAATCAGGTGTACAATTCGTCCCCTTGTGCAGATCATCCCCATCTCCTATGAATATGTGGTACACGGGTAGGGGATTCTACCTGCCGCTATGATTGGTAACAGACCGTCACCGAAAACCAATCCCCAGTGTTGCTACATAGGGATACTTGTCTCCCTATATTAGTATAAGGCTACTTGTCTGCTTATATCTCTATGCCCCCGAACGTATGCACATGGCGTAAACCATGACGTCTGATAAGTTGCCTCTGCCACGGGTATTCGAGAGCATGTTCTCAGTGTCAAGCTCTCAAATCTGCGGTTCTATCTCACTGCTAGTACTCATTGTGGTAAGCAAGCCTGTCTTTGTTAATAGTGTGATTCTTTGGGCGTGCTCTTACTGACTGTTAAGTGTGCTTCCGTCATCACCTATCGCATTACCGTTCATCCGTTAGCACATTACCCAGGGCCACCTTTGGCAAAGAAAATCAACGCGTATGCTGCGTATCATGGTTTTCGCGGTGATATTCACATCGACATCTGGAGATGCCATGAGAGATATGGCACGTCTCAAGTACTCTCTCTCTCCCGTGACCTATCCTTGACTAATTTCCAAGTCGACAGGGCCTTTTGTGCGGTATGGCCCGAATCGCGTTGTTATGAACAGCCGTGAGAGCTTGAATGGTAGCTATAAACCTGATTGGCACTGTTATTTCCTTGGACTATGGTAACCTGCTTAGATATTTATGGTTTTGCCAAAAACGTGAAGAAATCCAAAGCATATCTCCCTATGGTACCAGATGAGAGGTCGCGGAGTACTTTGACCACCATTGATAAAAGTGATCATCGAGTCAAGCGTTCTCCGACAAAGCACTACGAGACTTCGAGCCGACCCTGCAGAAGCACATTGATGTCCTTTGCAACCTACTCGGTGAGAGCTGTGAATACGACGAGGATGGTTGGACAGAGGGCAAAACCATGCACGACCGGTGTAAGACTTCCTTGCAACTTGTGAGACTGGAGTAGTGCTCATGATCACAATCCAAGTCAAATGGCTTACACTTGAGACGATATGCCAAATTGGGTTCGGAAAAGGATTACAACTTCTAGATCAAACCAAGAATCGTTTCATTATCGACCTGTTGCACGCTTTCAGCCTCAAGCTAGGGGTCTACATCCAATTTCCCATGTTACAGAACTGGGGCCTGGAGAAAGTACTGGAAGTTGGACAGAAGATACAAGGTGGACATCAGGACTGGCGTGCTTGGGGTCGAGAGCTCGAAGACTCGATTTTGAGCGCTCATCATACCACACAAACGTCGCTTTTTGCTAGGATTCTTAGTTCTGAGGATTCCCAAGTCCAGGAAAGCTTTCCTGAGTCTGAGCTTCGTGCAGAAGGAATCTTCTTAATGCTAGCAGGTAACATATAGCTTCCCTCTTCATTGACCTACAAAGTCAAGAGTAGGGTGTATGCTAACGTTGTTGATAACCATAGGCTCTGATACTACATCTGTCGTCTTGAGTGCTCTGTTCTTTTACCTGTCTCGATACCCGGAGGCCTACACTAAGATTGTTACCGAAGTACGCAATACGTTCCCGAGTCCGTCATCAATTCAATCGGGCTCTTCCTTAGAGTCTTGCGAATACCTCCACGCTTGTCTCAGTGAGGCCATGCGGATGTCACCTCCAACTTCGGGCTCTCCTTGGCGCGAATTTGAGCAAGGTGGAGCACTAGTGGCTGGCAAACACTTCCCCAGCGGTTACGATGTGGGATGTTGTTTGTATGCTGTGCATCACAACGAAGCATACTTCCCAGACTCTTTCAGATTCATACCCGAACGATGGATTGAAAGCGAACTTGCCGTCTCACCTGAGCAGCGCCAGCTTGCCGTCGGGGCACTCAAACCTTTCTCCCTCGGTCCGAGGGCCTGTGCTGGAAGATCTTTGGCGATACTAGAGTTGAGTTTGACGACAACAAAGATTCTGTGGGCCCTAGATTTCCGCCGCGCGAAAGGGTCCTCAGGGAGTTTGGGTGAAGGCAAGGTTGGGGCACCTTTGGGCAGACATCGGATTAACGAATACCAGCTCATCAGCCACATCCCCTCCTCAGGTAAAGGCCCTAGACTCCAGTTCCGCAAAAGACGATGTGAAATACCATCCTCCGCGAAGGAGTGAACAAGCTTGTCCTGTGACAGCTTCCAATGTTGTATTTTATTCGAGTTCTTGAAAGTCATCTGGGTGAGATAGAGAAGGTCTTCGCTAAATAGATGAGATGCCCACTTTCCATTTAAGTATGAACTCTCTCGAGTTGCAGTTATCTTTCAATCCTAATCAACGAGAATTGAAATAGCATAGTACCAGGCCTCATCCAGGCATAATCTTCCTTTTCCAACCCCACAATTTCCAGACTTCCAAGCGAAGCCTTCACTGTCCAGCGGGTCCCAGTATCTTCTTCGATAATGCGCCACATTTCCCTCAAGCTCCCTACATTATGATAGAACACCGAATCCCCACCCCATGAGCTGGTCACCTCTTGGGCATCATCACGACCAATTTGACATCCGAGAACAGCTGTACCGACCTTGGATAAGAATACAAGCTGTCTGGCGATTTCAAGCTACTTTGCCCAACCAAAGAGATGTAGCACAGACCCCACATACACAACATCGATTTTGCCATGCAAAGCTTGAAGGGCCGAATCTGCATCAAGTATATCCGCTTTGATGAAATGAGCATTCATGGAATCCCGATCTCGAAACAGATCGTAGCCAATTTCCCAGAAGTCTCCAACGATGTCAGTTGCATACATGTTCGCCGTTGGCACTCCGTCGGCCGCCAGTCTTCGCAAATCTTGACCCATGCAGCAACCTATGTCTAGGAAAGTTTGACCGTCCTTCAGACGCTCCACTATCGTGCCGTACGCATCCGAGTGAACGATGCTGGGTTCGAGAAAACCCCATGGCCGATGCACGGGTACGGACGGATCTTCCAGGCACGATCGCGCTTCGTAGATCTTCAGCAGCTTTTTAAAGACTGTGTCGGGACCGGGTCAATGAGTGCTTACAATCTGATTCAAATGGGATTCCAGCTCTGGCCCTGACAAGTTGCAGTACGATTCGAAGAGAGAGCGAACCGGGTCTCTCAAGTGGGTTCCGATTTCCGAACGATACCAAGGGGCGGCATTGCCCATGTCTCCTAGCGGCGCCATCTTTTTGTCTGAGTTCTTTCGAGTGGAGCGTCAAAACTTGTGTTAAGAGGAGTAGGTGTTGGAATTTGGCTATGTAGGATTGATTGCTGATTGTATGGAGTCGTGTGAAGGCTACTTATATGCCTGAGAAGCATGTTGATTTGCCACATGAGGGGTCCTCAACACAGGAGTGCTGCATCATTCCAACAAAGGGGCATGGTGGTCATTTGGACTTGCGAGAGCGCCAAATACGAGGTCACCAGACATTTACTGGCTGCATAGCCGTAATCGTAGGCTACAACAGGAGTGAAAACTTCTCTTATCCCTTTCCTTTGTACTTAAATGAACCACGCTAGTCAGGGGCCAAAAAGTAGGCAATTAGGGACTGTTAGAGGCATAGAGTAGAGCCGGTAAGCTTGGATCGATGCAGGTATGATGTCATCGGGCATGGTAAATGTCGACTTCGGCCGTCTCTTCAAAGTGTGTGGTTGCATCCATCTGCATGATACTGTATTCCAATACAACCGAACGGAATGTTTCATTACCCGAATATCGTTGTCTTGTAAGAGCATCCAAATACATATTCATTTTAAGGAGCACTTTGCCATTCATTCCAATAGAGAAAGAAGTGGGATTTTTATAATGCGTACCGCGTCCATGTCGCCTACCTCGGCTGCTGCCGTCATTGAAAAGGTAAGAGCTAAATTTCGAGGGCTATCTCAATCTACGCTTTCCGAGCGCCAGGCGGTGAGCCTCCAGCAGACTCAAGTACCTGACGCACTATGGGTCAGCCACGCCACCTTCCCTGCGCCAGAAGAAGACGACCTACGGCAGGCAATGATTGCGGTGATCAAACGCCTTGGGAACGAGGACGAACAATTTGACTGGCCAGAAACCGTATCTGTTCAGGCAGAATGGATTGGCCAGCGGTCCTTGAACGAGAAAGAAACTTCGACATCACAGATTTCCGAGGAGGCCAAGTTTGTGAAACTCATGGCAAACGTTTCGACTCGAACGACAATCCTCTACGTCCATGGGGGAGCTTACTAGTTGGTCTTCTCCGCAAACCTTGTCAAGTTGAACAGAGTCTTCCGTAGATGCTGATTCTGCCAACGTTGAAAATAGTCTCAATGGGTCTGGAAGCTGTCGATCGACTGTTTCTAGGCTCTCAATGCTCACCGGTGCCCGCTGTCTATCAATCCAGTATCGACTGGCCCCGCAGTATCCGTTCCCCGCCGCTTTACTTGACATCTTGCTTGCCTACCTAAACCTTCTCCATCCAGCCCCAGGTTCATATCATGACCCTGTTGAAGCATCGTCTATTGTCCTTGCTGGCGATAGTGCAGGTGCGAGCCTCTGTCTTGCTTTGATACAGGTAATGCTCGAATTGAAAAGGGGACAGACCATGGATCCTTTAATACGTTTCCACAATCGCAATGTTGCAGTTCAGATGCCGGCTGGAATCGCCCTGCTTAGCGTCGTTGGAGACATGACCCAGGCTCTTCCTTCGTGGCTAGAGAATGAGAGGTACGATATACTTCGCGAGGCCCCACCAACAGCTCAAGCTGGTTTTCCGAAAGACAGCATTTGGCCATCTGATCCGCCTCGTTACGACCCATACTGCAACGATTCGGCGCTTTGCCATCCACTTATCGCTCCTGCTGCAGCAGTGAGCTGGGCCGGCGCACCACCGATGTGGATAGCCTGTGGAGAGAAGCGTTTAACGGACTCCGCTAAGATCATTGCGCGAACTGCCGCTCAGGACGGCGTCTGCGTTTTATGGGAGGAGTACCAGTCAATGCCACACACCTGGGCTCAGATCTTCCCACAATGGCCACAATCGATCCAGTGCTTTGAAAGCTGGGCGCAAGCATGCAAGCAATTTGGAGAAGGCCGCGAAATTCCGAGAGAAAGCTACGGCAGATACATACAGGCTGAGGACGGGAAGACTGTAATTCTAAGCGTTCAGGGCTTGACTTCTCTCACACCAGCGAAGGCACTACAGGCCATGAATGAAAAATGTCGACAAATACGGCAGGTCAAAAGTCTCAAAGCTTCCCTCTGATACGTGATGTTGAGGGTGTAGCATTGCCATCACCAAGAGTACGCATGGCCAAGCCAAGCGTACTTTTGGCGTAAGCTTCTTCTAGCTACACACAGCACTCCATAAAATAAGCAATCCAATGGCCCAAATATAGGTGATCTGTTGTCGAAGACAGGAGGGTTGTAGACTCGGTCTGAGATGCTTCTTGTCGCCGCAATCGATCGAATGGGTCTGGACATTGATTTTTCGGATAGCGCCCTGCCTGAAGGGTTGTCTAGACAATGTAATGAGACACAGTAGACTCGCTGCGAGGCCACGCCTGCACTTCTTCTATTGCACTCAACAACCTGAATAGAAATCCCTGGAGCTCAGTCTATGGCTCTCCCCAAAAGATAATTCTATGGGTCTCCGGATACAAGGTTGCCTCCTTCGCGCCGGCGTCCTACCTTAGTCCCAAAGGCTAACAAGTTAGCGCTGGAACTAAGCTCAAAAAAGTCTAGATCGCTTCGCGGACTTTTGTTGTAGGACGCCTGCTCCAGAAACCCCGTTTTTATCCAAAACGAGCTTCGTGTCAACAAATTTTTGAATCAATCACAGATCCATCAATTCTCATCAAAACCACTTAGAAATATATACTACGACGCGTAGAATTATATAGCGAATTCGTTAGTAACAAAATCTAACTCCCTACGGCAATATCCCGCGTTGTATACCTTACTAACCTTCGAGGACAGTTGACACCAGACCTATTACGTTCCCTATCTAAATGACCTAACCAACGGGTTACCTCTTTCCGGCAACGGGTCTCGGCGCTAGATTTCCTATCTCTCAGCGTCCGAGACCCTCCAAACACGGCATTCAAATCGAATTATCAATGATAGAAAGGGGGGGAGCATGTTGATCAAAAGTCCTAAACATGCCAAGACTTTTCGGATCCGGACCCGGACCCGGACCCGATAGCCAAACTTGGGCCATCTTCCGAATATTACTATAAATTTCAGTATTCTAACTAGGGCAGTCGATTTTCGCTGTAGACTTGGCATATTTAGAATAGAATACAAGAAACAGGGGGTTTTTGGTGCAGACCCCCTGCGGGGACTGACTCACTATGCAGCTAAAAATTAAAGTCACGGTCTAAGCAGGGGGTCGAAAGCTAATGGAGACAAGCGAGTACTATTTCTAAAGTTTTCNGCGTCCTACCTTAGTCCCAAAGGCTAACAAGTTAGCGCTGGAACTAAGCTCAAAAAAGTCTAGATCGCTTCGCGGACTTTTGTTGTAGGACGCCTGCTCCAGAAACCCCGTTTTTATCCAAAACGAGCTTCGTGTCAACAAATTTTTGAATCAATCACAGATCCATCAATTCTCATCAAAACCACTTAGAAATATATACTACGACGCGTAGAATTATATAGCGAATTCGTTAGTAACAAAATCTAACTCCCTACGGCAATATCCCGCGTTGTATACCTTACTAACCTTCGAGGACAGTTGACACCAGACCTATTACGTTCCCTATCTAAATGACCTAACCAACGGGTTACCTCTTTCCGGCAACGGGTCTCGGCGCTAGATTTCCTATCTCTCAGCGTCCGAGACCCTCCAAACACGGCATTCAAATCGAATTATCAATGATAGAAAGGGGGGGAGCATGTTGATCAAAAGTCCTAAACATGCCAAGACTTTTCGGATCCGGACCCGGACCCGGACCCGATAGCCAAACTTGGGCCATCTTCCGAATATTACTATAAATTTCAGTATTCTAACTAGGGCAGTCGATTTTCGCTGTAGACTTGGCATATTTAGAATAGAATACAAGAAACAGGGGGTTTTTGGTGCAGACCCCCTGCGGGGACTGACTCACTATGCAGCTAAAAATTAAAGTCACGGTCTAAGCAGGGGGTCGAAAGCTAATGGAGACAAATACAAGGCCCTCTCCAGGGAATAGGGTTAGGGCTTCACTAGCGCCGTTGGGAAAGTTTGGTGCAAACAGGACACCAGGTGAAAAGACGGGGAGTGGGGACGACGTCGCCGGTCGGTACGGGAAAAGCAACTAAAGATGAGCCGAAGTAAAATTTACCCGCGTCTGTTGGGTCTCGAACATCTGCTCCATCCGCCAATCTGGTGAGCTTCCCTGTTGGCCTAAGTCCATGATTCGCAAAGCCTTTGTTCGAGCCGCAAAGATGAGTACTTACACCACCGATAAGGCCTCTCCATTCACTCGCGCTGTGATCAGCTCCATGAGAAAGCTGTAGGTTTTAGACGCGTCGTTTTCAGCGCGTGCAGTAGGCTGAAGCTCTGTTGACTTACAGATATCCTGAAGCATTGGCAGATCAAAGCTTCGACAACACTGGATGTTCGTTTTCTCACTGCCATTATAATGAGAATTTGAGCTAACAAAATCGACAGTACTCCTAGAGGCCCCATTTGATCCTATACGACGCCAGATGAACTCTGTCCTCCTCACTATCGATCTTACGAAAGCGGTCGCGGACGAAGCTATAGAGAGGAAAGATTGTGTTGTTGTCTCATATCGTAGGTCCGCCTGTGGACATGGCTCTCAAGCAATGACTCTGACTGAGAACAGATCCCATCATATTCAAGGGCTTTAAGTCTCTTACTCTAGCAGACACCCAGCAACAATCCCTGTTACGGCTCGCACTTGAGGGTATAAGCGTACAGCGAACCTGATCAGACTTCACCAGGCTATCGCTGATGCTGGCGCTGTAGGTCTATAGCCCACATACCGCCGTTGATGCAGCTCCCGGAGGCCTAGGCGATTGGCTCGCAGATATTGTTACAGGAACCCTACCGGGCCCGGAGCCGGAAACACATACCGCAAGACCAGAGGATGAAGTCACAGACGCCATAGGCGAAGATGCGGATGAAGATGCAAACGGAGATCCAGATGCAGAGTCGGGTGCCAACGCAAACGGAGGCGAAAACGGAGACGCGGACGGTGACTCCAAGTCCGTGAAGGAAGAAGTGGCAGAAGAAAATGGCGAGCAGGCAGCAGAGAAGGAGAAACCCCCCGAGCCAAAAGCGAAGAAAAGGCCTGGACGACCATCAATGGGACCACGCCAGAGCACATACTCGCAGCCAACCTATCCGAAGCCTGCTGAGCTCGAGAAGACGGATCTTTCGCCCTCAACCACAGGTCATTCGCGCGACGTAATCCATCCGATCGAGGGCGTTGAGGGTTTTGGCGGCGCAGGCATGGGCCGTTTGGTAAAGTTCAAGGAGCCGCAGCCACTGACTCACCTTATCGAGCGTATTGCCCACGGCGTTGGCTCGCCGAAAGGCTTTCCGGTCGCAATACCTCAAACGCAACAGGTGGAGGATATCCAGATTCGCTCTGTTGGGATATGCGCTGGCTCCGGTCACTCTGTGCTCAAGGACGTGGATGCGGATTTGCTCTTTACTGGGGAGTTGTCGCACCATGACGCGCTTGCGGCGACGGAGAAGGGCAAATGTGTGGTCACGCTGTTTCACAGCAACACAGAAAGAGGCTTTTTGAGCAGTGTGCTGAAGGATAAGCTTACGGCTGTGCTGAAGGAAGAGTGGAAAAGAGTCAGGGACGAGGTGAAGGGGGAGGTGGATAGTAATTGGGATCTATCAGAGGAGTGGGAGGACGCGCTGAAGGATGAAGATGTGCTGGTGGAGTGCAGTGAGAGGGACAGAGATCCGTTTGGCATCGTCATATTGCAAAGTTCACCACAGGTTGGAAAGCCCTTGTCGGACGGATCGTGAGATCTTTCGTGGTGGTTTTTATGGAGGCCTTTGGATTTATAGCTGCTTTGCGAGCTCGGCCTTACACATATGATACCCTCCTGTTTCATGCAATTCATATCTCGTATTGGTCCTTACGACTACACATCCCCAGATGCTCTGGTTCAGTGTATATCGATCTGATGATGACGATGTAGCACTTAGAGGCTGCCTAGGACCTTCTCAGCAGCAGAGTCTGCGGATATACGTTAGCACTCTGACCTGATCAACATCTCTGAACAATTGTCCCACTTACCCTTGACTCCGGTGTTGTCGGGCTCCACATGGGCGCTCTTAACCTTGCCATCCTCGACCACCAATGCGTAACGCTTGCTACGGTCCTGGCCGAAGACAGCAGCGCTCTCGAAGGAGAGATCGAGCTCCTTGGTGAATTGACCGGACGGGTCACCGAGGAAGCGGATCTGTGAATGACGGTCAACATGAGTTCGGAATCAATGATGTGATGAGGGTGGATAATGGGATGTTATACCCCGCTCTTGGAAGTTGAGTCAAGGTCTTTAGCCCATGCTTTCATGCTAAACAGGCATCAGCGTCTGGATCATCACGCAAGCAGACATTTATGATAGGATTACTCACACGAATGGATCATTGACCGAGACAACAAAGGTTTTGCCGGCATTCTTGAGCTTGTCGCTCTCGATGTAGCCAGGGATATGAGTGGCCGAGCAGGAAGGGCCTGGTGATTGGTAAGCGTGAATCTAATGACCTGGAAGAGCTTGAGATGTTTTTTGGATCCCGGCTGACATGCTTCAAGGTGGTCTGGGAGTATACGTACTGAAGGCGGCAGGCACGCCGATGATGAGGCCTTTGCCGGAGGCAAGCTCCTGGGACAGGTTGACCTTGTCGCCGGGGGAACCTTCGACGAGGTCGATGTTTGGGATGGAATCGCCGACTTTAACCATGTTGACGGGTGTTTGATGGAAGGATCGAATGGGTTTGTATGCTGATTGAAGAAGGGTGCGAGGTAGAGTCCGAGTGAGCATGGATATATGGGTGGGTGCGTGGGTGTAAGTGTGTGTTTGTCTTTCGAGTTGTTGACGGGAAAGTAAGGTAATGTCAGAGCTAAGAAAATGACGTGAACTCTTTCTTATTCTGCCGAAGATATACCATTGACTTTTTATTCGTCATACTTTACTTTATAGAGTAGGTAGCCTAGGGGTCAGGGCGTCAAGGGAGTCAGGGTCTTATGCTGATCGGCTCGTCTTTAGATCCCTCGATCGATCTGTGATTATATCTGTGATTCTAGACGATAATAATGTCTACAGTAATCTGTATCAACTTGTTCCTTTTCCATCTCCATCTGGCCATGAGGATTAATTATTCATCTCTCTACCTACCTAACGTTGCATCAACAAAGCCTCCATGTCAAGATTGGGCATGTGTAGAGTAGTAAGGTATGTAGGTAAGCACTCGGTACATCCCAAGTCGAAGCGTTGACCGGGTCAGATGGTATCATGATATGGTGGGGTGATGGCTAGGCGACCCAATACCCACATATGCAAGAAAGGGAAGCCCTCTCGATTATCAGCAGAGGATTACCAACCGCTTAAACCTAATCTGTTATGTCCATCGATAGAACCTTTGATTTCTATTTATGAGGGAACTTTGGAAGCGCGATGGGTTACAGTGAAAAGTCAGATGCGTGGGAGGAGAACATTATTATTTAAGCCGTAAGCATGAACAGCTCATGATAAAAAAGATGAAAAGCAAAGGGGGAATGAGGAAACGAAGCCATCTGTCGTGGCGCTGTACGGCATACTTGGCCACGTTTCCAGGTCTGAATGGCTTTCTGTCAATGTGATATGAGGACAATAAAAATTAAAGAAGAATGAAGAACGATCATAAACGTAATAACAACAAATCTGTTTCTGCTCAAAGGATGAGGATCTTGATAAGTACGGAGAAGTTGAATTACGGTATGGGATGAACATGTTGATTTGTGGTCTCTCTGATATATACTCGGTACCGTACCGTAGTTATAGTCAAATTATACTAAAAGGTATCCATTATCTTAGCTAGATTCATCTTTGCATCGGAAAAAAGGTGGTTGGACTGAAAATAAAAAGAATATAAAAAGAAAGAAAAAGATGGAATGCTATGTATTACTGTAAATATTATTTTGCTTGGTAGTGCTTGGTACTAGGTACCGGCAACCCGGGGAATGGGGAGGGCAAGCTGGGCAGGGCAGCATTGGTGGCATTTCTCAGGCCTCAAGCATGACCGGACCTACTGCAAATGCACCGTCACTTGGAATCCGTTCTCCCCACACATTTGCTGATTTTATAGCCCATGGCCCTCATGAATTATGCACACACTCTCACTTACAACTCATTATTATTATTCAATCGCAGGCATTAAGTTACCTCTAACCTTCCTACCTTACTTACCTTACTGCCCCGCGCTCGCGCTTGCCTACTTTAGCTCTCGAGTCTAAAAGTCCACCATTACCTACTCTCCATATGCCGGGCATAGAGAGAGCCAGGGCAATCAATCACCATCCCCTTCGCCCACCATATGTCCATCCCCAATCAAGTCGATCCAATGCGCTTCGACGACAATATGGACGACCGGCAGAGTATCGGCGGTGGGAGCGCAAACAGCTCCAGCGATTTTGTAAGTAAATTTCGCCGAAGCTATCCACCCACCACCCTGGAAAATACCAACCTGCTCACCCGTGTCCCAGGTGCGAAAGCTTTACAAGTATGCCAGCCTTCATACAAAGATATCCTCCTCAATCACCATCATGCTAATCACACGAGAAGAATGTTGGAGGATCCGTCATACTCTCAAGTGGTGCGGTGGGGCGACGACGGCGGAAGCTTCGTGGTACTCGAGGTACGAGCAAATCGATAACACCCTTCAAGCGCCGGCCTAGCTGATGATCTGCGCAGAACGAACGGTTCACCAAGTCTATCCTTCCCAAACATTTCAAACATAGCAACTTCGCGAGCTTCGTGCGCCAGCTCAATAAGTATGATTTCCACAAGGTGCGACACAACAATGAAGAGAATGGGCACTCTCCATACGGTTCTGGCGTAAGTGGACCATGAGAATATTGGCCATGCTTCACGACTGATAAGTCTAGGCGTGGGAATTCAAGCATCCAGAGTTCAAGGCGAATAATAAAGATTCGTTGGACAATATCCGCCGCAAAGCTCCAGCGCCCCGGAAACCACCCCAGGTCATTGATGAGGCAGCTCCAACCCAACAAATGGACCTGGTGAACACTCAGCTAGTAGCCACACAACAGCAACTCCAACAGCTCCAGCAACGTTATGAAGAACTCAACATACATCACTCAATACTTACGCAAGAGCTAATGAATGTACAAAAGACGGTTGTCAATCACGAACACGTAATGCAAAATGTAATGAGTTACCTGCATTCTGTAGATGCAAGGCAGAGACGGGATAGTAAAATCGGAGGACCGTTCGCACCCACGGAGGAGAACAATGTACCACCAGCCAACGTGGACCCGGCGCAGCAGCAAATTTCTCCATTGGAAGACGAGCCCGCTTCACCATTGCAACATGCAACAAAGTTGTTGCACGATCTCAATGCTGACGTCCAATTGAATTATAAGAACCTGGAGCACATGTCGGATTTGCATAATCGGAATGGCGCTATGTCCACTCCACCTCCAGATGGGTCCCGCGGTCATGCAAGGGCTCCAACATCCGCTGGCTCAAGTTCATCAATGGGTTATGCCAAACTCCATGGAGACTCGGAAGCCATAGTCTATCCTGTTGGCCAGTCGAACGGTATCGATCCGATGTACAGCGAGCACATCCATAATATACCATATCCCATGCCGTCGAAAGGAGACGAGGCCGTCGATTCGCGAATGTCAGCACCTGCCTCCCGGAAGAAGAGTACGCAAGTCGATCCAGGCTGGGTTAGGGCTCCTCAAATATTACTTGTTGAAGACGATCCAACCTGTCGGAGGATTGGAAGCAAATTTCTGTACTCTTTTCGCTGCGCAATAGACAGTGCCGTAAGTAATTGTCGAATCCACCATTGATTTGGCAGATGCTGATGGCCGTAGTTCGATGGTTTGGAGGCCGTTAACAAAATGAATGCCGGTTCGAAATATGACTTGGTGCTAATGGATATCATTATGCCGAATCTTGACGGCGTTTCGGCAACACATTTGATAAGGCAATTTGATCACACCCCAATCATAGCCATGACTTCAAACATACGCAGTGATGATATCTCGATGTACTTCCAACACGGTAAGTAAGCTGCTCGTCAATGCAAGGCGAACAATCTAACCACGAAACAGGTATGAACGATGTCCTGCCTAAACCTTTTACCAAGGAAGGTCTTTTGAACATGCTCGAGAAGCATCTCGGGCATCTAAAGCACCTGTCCGATGGGATGGAGCCAATGGCGCCTCATCCAGGGTCTTCGATACCCCAAAGTTCAGCTGCACACTCGCTGAAAGACGAAAGCTCTCCAGCTCAGTCACCGTCGACTATATCGAACTGGCAGTCGCCAGGACAGTTTTCTGGCATCTCACCTACCCACGCAGCGACACCGCATCAGTTCATGCACCCCATGCATGCCGGATATAACCAGGAGCCAAGCCCCGTTCATTTCCAACCTCCTCAGACGCCTCTCGGTGCTCCACGGCAGATGCAGCACCGAAGGCAGATCTCAGAGATTGGAGGTGAAGACATGTCGAGCGATTCCAAACGCCAACGGATATACGATCAATCAAACCCTCTAGGAATGAACCCAATGAATCCAGGGCGGCCTCGATAGCACAGTGGAACCCTTGCCCACGAATCACAACTTTCTGTTTTCCGCAGATTTGCGTCAATACTGCATTATTTCCAGATCTCAATGGCTATTTAACGAGATATGTTGCATATATTATTAGCTCACGTGCAAAAGGGAAGGAAGAGGCGTCTCTGGAAGATGTTTCAGGCCTTTCATTTAGCAGCGTGGCGTGATGAGTCCGGGCCTCGTCTAGGATAAGTTGGAGCCAAGCACGAAGAAGATAGTAGGGTCATGGGTTGGGATAGCGCAATGGAGGATGTGTATGTCGAACGATGACAATGGGTCACGTCTCATTCTTATTGGTATTAGGAAAAATAACAAACCTCTTAAGAAAGATTTGGGGATGAAGAAGCGAGGGGGCGGTTGAAATAAGTAAATGAGGTATCACTTTGTAGAATCGTCCAGGCCTTGAGGTCTTTTTTGTTCTGGACTCTCAGGCACCTTTTCCCTCGAGCGTTTAATGATTCTAGATCACAGTTTAGCCGATTGCCGGGTGACGCAAACTACTGCTACTGCATATGTTGTACTCTATTATGTAGGTTACACTATCGTCTCACTAGAATACTAGAATCATGCTTTTGTATTCTTTATTTTTAAATCTCCCGAAAGCGCTGTCATTATCATGCCTCCCAAAAATTCCAAGTCGGCAAAGGTCAAACAAAAGCCGCAGGAAGACTTGAGGGAGGAGTCGTTACAGGCAGTCGTCAGTATGTCTCTCGTATCAATGAGACCATCTTACTGAGACCCAAATTCCTAGCTTCTTGCCGACTCATTCGAGACGCGATTTCAACCTTTTACTCTCGAACGTCCAAGAGTAATTCTGACCCGCTCATGTATAACAGGACATGTTTTGACTGACTGCGCAGTGCCTCCTTCCTCTCGCAAACACGCCGTTGATCGAATATACTCTGGAATTTCTTGCCAATGCCGGCGTACAGGACGTTTTTGTATACTGCGGGAGCCACGTGGATCAAGTTGAATACTATATCAAGTCAGTTACTCTCACCGAGAATCCGGGACAATAGCTGCACGCATCTCACGGCTGACTTGATTCTCTCGCCCACAGCGCCTCAAAATGGAAACTCAAGTCATCTCCCTTCCGCACCTTGACATTGCTCAAGTCCACTGCAAATTCAGTAGGCGACGCAATGAGGGATCTGGATAATCGCGACCTCATAACCGGCGACTTTCTCCTGGTCTCTGGCGATGTAGTCTCCAACATGTCCATCGAACCCGCATTGGCGAAGCATCGAGCTCGCCGAGAAAAGAACAAAGACGCTATCATGACAATGGTGCTCCGGGAAGCAGGTACTGCCCATAAAACCAAGAGCAAGGGATCCAGACCAGTCTTCGTTATCGACCCGAGCGCGGAAAGATGCCTTTACTATGAGGAGATGGGTAGCCGAAAGGGTCGAAGCAGGCATATTACTCTAGATCCGGAATTGCTTACATCCAATGCCGATATCGATGTTCGCAGTGATCTCATTGATTGTCACATAGACATATGCACGCTTGATGTTTTAGCACAGTGGAGCGACAATTTCGATTTTCAATCTCTGCGCAAGAGCTTTTTGCATGGAGTGCTCAAAGACTACGAGACCTACGGGAAGACAGTACACACATATATCGTAACCGACCAATATGCTGCTAGGGTCAAGAGCTTGCGAGCGTACAATGCCATCAGTAAGGACATTATGGGACGATGGGCGTATCCCCTTTGTCCGGACAGTAACCTCGTGCCTAATCAGAGTTATCGCTTTAGGAAAGGCAAGGTTTATCAAGAAGACGGAGGCGTAATAGGGAAGTCATCCATTAAAAAGACGGTCATTGGCAGTCAGACCAGTATAGCGGAAGACAGTATCATCACTGGAAGTAGCATTGGTAGAAGATGCAAGATTGGAAAAAACGTGGTCATCGAAGGAGCCTACATCTGGGACGATGTAACTGTTGGAGACGGTTCCATCATCCGTGAAGCGATTGTAGCCAACGATACGACGATTGGGAGCAACTGCACCATTGAGTCTGGAGCATTGATATCATTCGGAGTACATTTGCCAGATCACATTGGTATCTCAATGGATCGCAGAATTACTCGACATCAAGAAAGCTTCTTCGACAACAGGGTTGACCCCGAGGATTCTGATACCTCCAGCGTCGCATCCTCCCGGCTCATATACCGTCATCCTCTCGCTTCCAGCTCAGCTTCTTCCATATCCACCTTGGCATCGTCAGACGGCAGTTTGGAACCCGCACGAGACTCGTCACGCCGTAGTAGTTTCCGTTCCGATCCTTCGGACGACGTAGCGGAAACTCGAGATTTCCACGTGGAAGCAACGGCGAGCATCCTCGATGGTCTACAGAAAGGAGACCCCGCTGACACCATCATACTGGAACTGAATGGCTATCGTATGTCCACAAACGCAAGCCAACATGAGGTACGCAAGGCCGTTGTGGCCGCTTTCATGAAGAGAGTGTCTAATCTTAGTGCTGGTGGTAACGCGTCTGGCATCAGTGCGCGCGAGGCTGTGAGGGAGGTCTTCAGCAAGTACAAAGCACTAGTTGAGCGGACGATGTTTGATAAAGACGCGGATGAAAAAGTCGACCAGGTGGATTTCTTGCTGCTACTCCAGAGAGACGCGGTTGGTCGACCGAGTGGAGATCAGATGCTGCTGTTCGTGACCAAAGAGGTTTATGACTCGGACATTGTAGAGGAAGACGGGGTCCTTCAGTGGTGGGACGATGAGAGAAGCATAGAAGGGGAGATGGGAAAAGTGAGGGGCCTGACGGAACAGTTCATTACTTTCTTGAAGGAGGCCGAGGAGGACGACGAGAGTGAAGACGATGATGAAGGAATGGAAGATTGAGGGGCTCATAGTGACTCGTTGTAAAGCCCTTCGCTGGCAAGCGTGCGAGCAAATGTACAAAAGATTCCCCCCGTACTAGCAGTTCGAGACCTTATTAATCTCACGAGTCACGCCGCGCAAAATGGACGATGCTTATAATAAAGACAATCCCAACCCAAAGACCCATATGACCCCTCCTCACCACCACCTGCCACTTCAACACCCCCCCCCCCCCCCCCCCCCACACCAAAACATCACGAAGCCACGGCCGTCCCCTCAACCACACCCTCCACCCTATCCTCTTCAACCTCCTCCCTCTCCCCTTCCCTCTCCCCTTCCCTCTCCCCTTCCCTCTCCCCTTCCCTCTCCCCTTCCCTCTCCCCATCCCTCTCCCCCTCCGCCTCCTCCCTCCCCCTCCGCCTCTCCTTCTTCCTCTCCGTCTTCTCCCTCACCCGCCCCGCCCGCTCCTCCTCGCTCAGCACCGGCGGCCGCTCCCCGACGCCCGGGCCCCACGGCGCCACGATCTCCGTCACGACGTGCCGGATGCGCCGGCTGACCTTGCGCTCCGCCGCGATCCGGACGACGTCGCCGGCGCGCAGGGACGAGTTGGGGTCCGAGACGAGGTGCGTTTCGTGGGTTTGGAATTGCTGTGGGTTTGGGGGATGTGGGTGTTAGTTGGGGGTTGGAAAGGGAGGGGAGGGGAGTGAGGAGGATGGATTGAAACATGAGGAGAGGGGATTGACGGGCCCACGGTGTGAAGTAGACAGGAGCGAAAAGAAGGAGGCTCGGCTAGAGAAAGTAAAGGAAGCTTACCTTTTTGAGGAATTTGTTGTAGGTCTGCTTGGCCGTGCGGACTTTGACGGCCTTCATCATCTTGCCGGCGGAGACGACGACGCCGCAGAGGACTTTGGGCGGGGGGCCCGGCATTGGTGGGCGGTGGGCTGGATGGTGTTTGGGAATTAAATGGGTGGAAAGCCGAATAGGTGTATGGTGGTATATGCCGGCGTGTCTGCTGTCTTGGATGCCAAATACGACACCATAGGTCCCCCGGACGCCAAGACTTCCACGCCAGGATCTCGGATAAGGTACTAAAGTAAGGTACCCTACTCCGTACATACTCCTTTTTGCAGAACCCTTGGCGGGTGCTCCGAGCAGAAACGTCAGGAAAATCAAAATTTGGGACGGAGGTAGAGCAGAGGCGAAATGTCGCAAAAATCGTAGAATTCAGACACATATACAATAACAACCATATCTGTTTATAATCCACAATTACTTGCGTTGAAATCTCCGCTTGATTCTATATTCTATATAATTTATATATAAAGTACAATACTAACACACGTGGTGTAAGATGCTTAGATTTGAAATTTTTTGTTTACTTTTTTGATTTTCGCGCGAAAACTTCGTAAATATACAAGTTTTTTCTCTTACAATGTCAGAACCGTGCCCAGAGTCAAGTCTAATGGGGGTAAATTGAATAAGACAACTAGATAAGGAGGAAATATGTACAGAAGAAGAACGCTTAAATACTAGGAAGAATCCCCGCTAGCCTATGTGTCAATGGGAATGTGTCAATAACCA
>NKYR01000155.1:0-75297 GCA_003184365.1 Evernia prunastri
GAACCCAGGGCCGCACAACGCTGTTGCCAAGTCAAAGCGGCCCCGCCGTCTCCGAAATCTCCGGGGTCTCGCCACTATTTTTGTCCTTTCTGCTCGTAGACGACTCGCAGGCCAATCTACAGCGCTGGGGCATCGCTTGCCTGAGGGGGGGGGTAGTGTTACGGACGTACCCTAGGTGTCAGGCACATAGGGAGTGTTTATGGCTATGTGTCTAGCACATAGAGTGTTTATTGGTTATTGACACATTCCCATTGACACATAGGCTAGCGGGGATTCTTCCTAGTATTTAAGCGCTCTTCTTCTGTACATATTTCCTCCTTATCTAGTTGTCTTATTCAATTTACCCCCATTAGACTTGACTCTGGGCACGGTTCTGACAATAATAAATACGTCGTCTCGTATAATCGCGTTTCGCGTCGACGAAATATCGTTATTCAAATTTGTTGTTTATCTTCACTAAAAGAAGATTTATTCTAACTTATTTATAACAAAGAAAATTACAACTTTATATCAATTCTACGTTTACTCGAGAATCTATAACTACACTATTATTACACTCTATTTTCTCGATACTTTCACTTATATTAATAAATAAAGATTGCGATATCTACGCGACATTTATAAAAAGAAATTATCTCTATTACAGTAAAGAGCGAAATAATGTAAGCTTAAATATATCAGTCGTTAGTTACGAGATTAATATAATATCATTGTTATTTTGTAAGAAACTCTATTATAGAGTTTTTGTCAGGGAACGAGGCTTGGTAGAAGGATTCTCATTCTCTATGGCTAGGACTAGGTAGAATTCCAAGACGAAAGATAAGGAAGGAAAGTGGAAAGTGGGCGCTCAGCGCCCCTATATAGGATCAGACGAAAGCCAACACGGCTATCGCATAACCGTCGCATATACAACAGTGGGAATGGGGTTCTAGCAACCCTTGGCTGAGTAGGCTAGATCTAGACTAGATCTGGGCTGGAAGCTGGGCTGACTTCACACCGTGACAGAGTATTACAACANGAGGATGCAGAGTCCATCGGATCGATATTTGCCCATAAGGATTTGAGCTTTCTTCCCCATGGCGAGTCGGTTTTCGGCGTAGGCGATCTTCTTCTGATCGGTAGGGTATCGGTCGTGGTTGGCATGCATCTTATGGATGAGACTTTGTTCCCATACATCCAATTTATCCACGTCACCATCATACTCAGGAATATCAGGAAGTTTCTCGGATTTGGAGATTGCGGGAGCGGCTGGAGGAGGGGGAAGGACAACAGGAGGCGGTTGGTTGGTTTGCATTGATTGGAACAATGCAGACAATGCTTGTACAGTCTGTGGATCAAGCATCGAAGCGATAAGTGGTGTCGCTTCGGACGAGGCAGGGGTATCGGTGGAGGCGTCGTCAACGCGTCGTTGCAAGGCGTCGATTTGGTTAAGAATCTCTTGGGGATTGTTAGCCACTTGTTGGATAAAGTGCTGGATTCGCTGCTGGTCTTCAGCGTCGGTCATAGTGTCGAGACTCGAGTTAGCACGTGGGAGTGCTATGAATAGTAGGTCTTTCGTAATGTCAGGGAACGAGGCTGGAACTAGGGCTACCACTTGGTATACTTGGTCTGATAGGGTCAGGTCTATTTACAAGACGAAAGACAAGGAAGGAAAGTGGAAAGTGGGCGCTCAGCGCCCCTATATAGGATCAGACGAAAGCCAACACGGCTATCGCATAACCGTCGCATATACAACAGTGGGAATGGGGGTCTAGCAACCCTTGGCTGAGTAGGCTAGATCTAGACTAGATCTGGGCTGGAAGCTGGGCTGACTTCACACCGTGACAGAGTATTACAACATAGATATGCTCTTTCAATTGCAAATAACTGTAAGCTTTAAACAGATATGGTTGTTATTGTATAAGAGGATTTGGATATTTCGCCTCTGTCTCTCTCCCCCCAAATTTTTGATTTTCCTGGCAATCCTGCTTGGAGCCTCCGCCAAGGGTTCTGCAAAAAGGAGTACTAGCATTTCGGACTTGCGGGATTTTTCTTTTCTTGGGGCGGCCTGCCTAGAAGCCACATTGCTACAGACTGGTCGCTAGAGGATCAATGCATTTCCCATCAGCCTTACAGCCTTGTCGACTAAAGTCCGAGGCGCAGTGCAGCTGACGTCGTCAGAGGATCATGCTAGTGTCAAGAGATGCTAGAAATTGAGACCTGTCCTCCTATTCAAATTTCTGTCATTAACCGAATTCCAATTTCTGGAAAACGATTGCGTCTCTCTATCTGAATCACTTCAGGGGGTTGGTTACCTTTTGCTGGCCGTACTCACTACAAATCACTCAAATCAAGAGTCGATAAAACGAACAGACCCAGACCATTCAGCGCTCGCACATTTTTCGGCCGCGGCACCTCCGCCTGGCGTGGGATCACATTCTGCACATACCTATAGTGATGGCTTGAGTCTCGTGCTTGTGGGCTCTTTATCAAAGTCGGCATAACGGATTCACAAAGTCCAAGATTATTCGACGCTCGAGTCCAGACGATTGTGTTTCATCATTTGCGATTTTGAGCCGAGTGCGGTCGCCACCGTGAATCATGAGTAAAGCAGCTGTGTAAGGGCACAAATTGATGCTTCTCAGATAAGCACCGTATTGTACTTCATCATTGTCATCTTGGGCATATTTCTCGTCGTATGAGGAAGCCTGCATGCTGATTAATCTACTACATTTTGACTTCTGTTAGGAAGCACTCTTTACCACTTGGAGCCCTGCGACGATCTGGCTGACACGAGAGTAGCCTCGTAGAGATGACCATTGTTGCCACAGCTGGCTGCATAATATGTTCTTGATCGTTGGCCCGCCCAGAGGCTCGCATCGATTTCGATCTGTAGCCGTCGGTACCAAGAATCTTGGGTTTGAGGTCATCGCCGTTTGAGTCGATTCTGGATACGCGAATAATTATAGCCACTTAGGAAAGTCGACCTTAGTTTCAACATAGAGCGGGATTAGAGGACGAAAGTAGATCAAGGCAAGAGCTGTTGGCGGAAGAAAGATGGTTCGACATTGGCACGGAGGGAGCAAGATATGAGCTGTCAGCTAATAAAGACAGACAGGATGAGATGCAGAGAATGCAAGAGCCCAGAGGAGAAGAGCATCCAAAGAGGCTGGAGGGTCAGCAAGAGTGATGGTTGATGACCTGACATTCGGCTTGGGGTAAGTGGCAACCCACTTGAGACAGGAGGCTGATAAAACTTTCCTCCATCTCAGTACTTCCCCCATCTGTACGATATCTTCCTTTTCCAATCCCGTAGATCCTGAGGCTCGTGCCGTATCGCAGTCAGTTTCACAGATGGTTTCGTATGCATATTTGCGGCGCAGCTCTGCGTATTTATGCCTGTATGAAACAAGATCCGCATGAAGAATCCTTCGCAACCCCAGGTTTACTGCATCAATAGACGAGTGATTAAGGATGGTGCTCTGTTTGAGACTTCCTGTCCTTTTCTTTTCCGTGGCGCGGTACAGGCGTTGAACACATATCAGGAGAGTGAGATGCTTAGGTTTCCATCTTCGTGTCTTCATGTGTTGATATTTCTCTGATAGATTCAGGCAGTCTTCTTGACTGTCTGCATGGCTCCGGCAGGTAGGTAATCCCCTGGCTCCATTTCAGTGTTCGCGGGGCGGTCTCTGCTTACTTAATTGACCCGAGGCTAGCAATTACGTTATACCCCGAATGCGGTCCTTGTAGCATCCAGCCACAGTACCCCCACAGTTTCTTGTCGAATGGATCCGTTGGTTTTGACTTCACAGCGTATACCTCCTCCGATTTACTTGCCGGAATTACAGGCGGCTGCACAACGAGCTTCACCAAGATCATATTGGCCAAGCAGTACTTCGTGCCCTCTGCCAGTATCGGTGGACCTTGGGAGGGTGGACCTCCGGAGACTGCCGCGGAACAAACTTTCGTTTCTCATATCAACCCATCTTGCCGTTGGGCAAGAGCACGTTTCCCATCCCAGACACTCGGCCCGTTGAATACACAATCCTACTCGGCTTTTCCACCATCAGTGCCATTCCGAACTACCGCTACGCTGTCCTCATCGTCTTGGTCGAGCTCGGCTTTGCCATCGTCGGCTATAGCCACAGCGACAACCTCGCAACCTACTCAGTCAACCTCGCAACAAACTCAGACTCCGTCCACGGGCAGGGGGGAGACAAATAACCTTATCATAGGCCTCGTCGTTGCCATCGTCTTCCTCATTCTGCTCGCCACGACAGGCCTGGCCTATCTTTGCATCAGGTGGAAACGCCGGCGGAGGAAAGACGACATCGCCACAGTCCCCGAGGACGTAGACGAGAATGACAGCGAAGAAGCATATCCACAATTGTACCTCCAGCGGAAAGCGGAATTAGACGATGCGCAACGGCGACATGAGCTGGAAGCCCGAGAAGTCAGGTACGGGATGGGCGGAGAGGATGAAATACATGAGATGCCGGCAGGAGGGACAGGAAGGTATTCTGGTAGGCAGGAACTCCGAGGTCAGCAGAGTCCGAAAGAACTTGATGCTGCTTCCCTAGGGTAGTGGACAATAGTAGAGGAGTTGCGGCAGTGGAATTGGTAGTTAATGAATCACATGTTTCATCCTTACATCAGCATATAACTCCTTCGTCTTTTTCAGAGCCATAGCACACTTTTACCACACCCGTCCACGTCTGTACTCAGCTATAATCACTCCAGGTCCATGTCGCAGAGGTATGAGAGTTTTACTAGCGCTGGGGCACGACAAATGTGCCTGTTGAAGCCTCTATTCGGGCCTCTTCAGGTAAATTAGCCCTGGCGGTGGAACTGCACAATCATCCGCGATCACCATTTGTGGTTTTGTTGTGCTTGCTAGGCTTGACACTGAGGCAACTAGAAGTTACAAATGTGAGCGGCAATGAGGTCCCATCATATCAAAGCGCGGAACCTACCATCTGAAAACTGCGCATAGTGGTGCTACAGACTCGGTCTCTGCGGTGCTTCGAATTCCGATCCATTGCTTACTCCGAAAAGGTTTGGACGTAGGCTTGACGATTGATGGAGCCAAATTCGACAGCTTGTTTCTCGGGCAAAGGTATTGGACTCTTTTCCTCATTCTACCAACCAACAACGACAATCTAATACTTCACATTGATACGGTTGGATTGAAGTTGAGTCCAAGGGACCAGAAGCTTTCGCGACACTCTGTGTCCTTCCCATAATGCGGCGGAGCGTGAAGTCGGCTAATGAGAACCAATGAACACGGTACCTCTACGTGTGTTCTCCGTGTTGCGGGGACCATGACCACGCAACATTGGGAAGAGGGTCGCGGGGCACTTGAAGTCCGCTCGCTTTACCCCTCGATTCGCTATCGTGAACACGGACAAAGGTTAGGATCTGACAGGAGGTATAACACTTTTGGTAACAACAGCAGTGGCCAACACATCAAGGCTTCCGCATGACCTGTGATCAAGAGATGGTAGGGTTAACACTTTCGAAGAGATATCAATCACACCTGTTTTGTTTTTCCATTCCGTTTATTCCTGCTCTCCTCAAAACTCCATTCCAAGCCTTTCGGCCCTCTCAAGCACCATGCGCATCCCAGATATCCACTATGTCTCTATCCAGAGAGAGTCTGGACGTCTCGATCATACAACGATGTTCTCGAACGATAGCGATGACGAGGAAAGCGGTTCCCACCTTCGTAAGTAATGCGCTCCACTGTTTTGAAACTTGTAGCTACTAACGCACCATACCCAGACCAAGACCAAGACGCCCAAGACGCGCCCGAGCATCAGACTCTCAGCGGCAACGACGCCCTCACAACCGGTCCCGCAAAGACCGTTCCGTACATTTATTCATACTGGAGGTGCTGCAATCCTCAGTGCGGCGCGAAAACGATTGAAACGAGTGTGTACTGCCGGAACTGCTATCACTCAAGATGCTCTTATTGTAGATGGGCCAGGGTCTGATCATATTTGGGACCGATCCTCCGACTTGGCGGATGTCGGCGCATCTGAGCTGGAGGGTACAGTTGTCTGAGGTTGAGTCTCTTGAGGAAAGGAAACTGAGAGAAAGAGTCTAGGGGCTGCTGCTGTTGCTTGTGGGTTCTTGCTTGCTTAGATACCCATATCTTTATCTTCCCCTATTACTAGGGACTTCAAACACGTATTTCCTCACTCATGGTCCGATGGCAGAGCGTGAATGTAAATAGAATTGTAGAGCCGTTCACACCTAAATCTGCTTGCTCTGGCATTCAAAGTCTCGGTGTCGCTTCGAATTCGACCCTGAAACGCACAGCTACGAGTAGACTTCTCGCCACGATCGAAGGCAACTGTCCTCGTCTCTGAGCCGGACTATATATCATGAGTATGTATTCGAAAGGATAAGACTCCATTGGTCCCAAGGCTCCCAGCGCTCGACCGACAACCGCTCGATCAGTAGTCTGGACCGTCTGGTGAACCCATATGATGATTTTATCTCGTTAAAAGTCGGTGGATCGGTTTATGATATTTTTTGAACAGTGGACTGGTCCAAATTTGGTGTTCTCGTGGCTCACTCTGATCTGCGGAGATGACATTCTTTCCTTGTCGCCTGCCGCATTAACGATTGTTATCATTATTCAACAAACCATCAGGGTACAAAGTCATCATCTAGGCTTGGTAACTTGACAGAGCAAGAGACCTTGATGCTGGAGCACTGGAAGTTTGGTCTGCACTTTTCGGTTGGACCTATCCAGTGAGCGGTGGACCGACTATGGACCGATTAAGCGCTCCAGACCGACGGTCAAGACCGCTGGGAGCCTTGGTCTGTCCTTACGAAAAGTTGCTCTCAAGTCTTTCGATACACGTCGGCCCGCTACCGTTTCGCGTACAATTCCATCCTACGCCCAGCTCCACAGACTATCCTTCGGACTGTTGCAATTGATATAGTACATGCTCTTTTGGTAGCACTGTATGTGCATGAAATTCGAGACAAGTGTACGCGATTTTGCGCTGCAATGATAGTAATCTACTCGCAGAATGCTGCGAAGTCGTATGGAAGGATCGAAGAGCAATTGTTACCGCTGGGCGTGATTTGACTCCGCAATACCAAGCATGGAGATAAGTATGACAAGGTTGGCTGGCACGACAGACGCCTCTATTTCTTTTCCACGGACACTGCGCATGATCTTTTCCATGCCATGGAGGGAAAAAGAAAAAAAAAAAAAAAAAAAAAAAAAAAGGCAAAAAATCTGTCACTTTACAGTCCATTCTGTGACACTGTTGCGACTAATCCTGGAGGTAGGTCAAACCTCAAATTTCTTGTCACTTAAGCTCTCGATGATTAATCGAAAGGTGACTAATATCTTGCAATTTCATTCTGCGGGTTAAGCCACAGGGTTCATTTTACCCCCGCGGTTTCCGCGCTGCATTATTGTTGCCATCATTTTGATTCATTTGTTTATGGTTGGCGATAATCGCGCCGCTTCAAGATCCAGCCAAACAAGGTTAAGGGTAACCGAGTTTTAGCGCAGAAATTGCATGCATCACTGGGAAATTCTGGGGGGACGTCTCCCGCTGTGCCATCTTTCCCAGGTCACAGAATTTTGTTCACTATTTGTGTCTATAGACTATCTTGATACGGTGCTACAAAATATCTCCAATTTTTTTTTTGGCTTTCTCTTCTCTTCTATGTTCGCACGATCATCGTTCTTTGCGCATGGAACACCATCTTTGCCAGGTCAGCGAGGGAGGGTCGCTTCGCATCTGAGCGGGCGAATATTCTAGGTCGTTGTTACAAGTTACAAGTCTTCAATCACTTGTCTAAAAAAAAAATTTTTTTTTTTTTGGTTTCGCGAAACTGCAAACGTAGTAAATCGCTGTACAATTTTTCCACAGACTGTCGCAAAAGAAACCGTGTCCAGCTTCAGTGTCCGAGTAGTAGCATGAACGTGTACAGTAAAAAGAAAAAAGCCTCTACCTGCTTTTTTCAAGACTTGTGAGCGACAAATCCACAAGCTGGCGCAGTCGTGGCTAAGAATTGCTCTGGTTTCTACAGGTTTTGCGCAAGATTCTGGGACTTGGGGGGGTATCGAACCTGGAGCCTTATGGGACGGATCTCAGGGGCAATTCCACTTTCAGGGTGCGCGGGCCGGTCCTGTCCACGAAGCTAAGGCGCAGGGGATCTACCTAGCTACCTAGTGTGGGGGTCATGTACGCCTACCTCTTCAACAACCCTGGACCTTACCCGGCCTATCTATTTAAATTATCCAAATCTCACTCATGTCCACTTCAAAATGTGACGGCGCTTTCCAAGCATCTGCGCAGCATTATGTAGCTGCAAGAGAAATCGAGGGGGTTATCGCAGAGTAATGTACAGATGAGAATGGACAATCTTAATTGTATATTTTCTATTATTGAATCGGCTTGTTCTTGCATTGAGAAATTCCCGGTTGTAGACGTGCATTGTAAGTACATTGGCCGGCGTCAGGCCTCCATCTGACCGAAATGGGGCTTCTGTCTTGAGCTGCGACGTATCTTCGATGATAGTTTCGGCCGAACTCAATATTTGTATGGAGATTTTCCTCTAACAGCACTTCCCTCCTCCGAATGCGCCCGCAAGATCCTAGACGCCAGCTTGTCTGAAGCCATACCATGAAAATAGTACTGATGTTGAAGGTCATTATCATTAAATATATCCGACCACGGCCGTCATCTATACTCGAAGTCTGAGACAAATGAAAGCTCTTTTTCTACGAAGTTCGTTCTCTTGTTCTTTTGCGCACACTGTTGAAATAGTATATACGAACCATCTGGCTTCTCCCGTCCAGTGATACTACTAAAAGGACAATATCTAGGAAACACTGACGACAACTTCTTTTTTTCTCGAGCTATGAATCTGAACTGTCCTGGACATTGGCCGTAAACTCTTATAAGCAATCATCAGATGAAAGAGAGTATGTCCTTGAATATACTAGATGTTAGGTGATAACAACCTCGAGGATCCTTAATAAATTCGTCGAATTATGATTGTGACAGAAAGCCATCTAAGAATTCATGTTGGCAAGCTAGGGTTGTGTCAAGCTCGAAGGGTGATGGACTTTGACACCGACTGTACTTATCGCTTTCCGAATGCGTCAGATACGTCAAGAGAGGTGTCGCCAATCGAGTGAGCGCTAGGGTAGTCCCGTTGGATGAATGGGAGATAAGTGTTTGTAGTGCGCTGAGCTCGGCTTCGTAGCTATATTGCACGTAGTACTATTTGTTGTATACTCGGTATATGTTACATCTAACAGAGCCCTACCGTCTTCCAGAGAACCGAGTAAGCTTCAAAAGGAGGCATGGCCGTTAAGAAGGAAGGCAAGAAAGTACTTGAAGTATCCCCTGTTTTGATCCGAGATGGGACCCAAAACTGGAAACTCCTCTACTTGAACGATCCGGTCGCAGATTTCGGCTCCACCGCTCCGATACGTGAAGCACTTCTCACAGTCGACTTACCATTGTATCATTCCAAAGCTAAGCCATTACCGGGACAAGTATAGCTCATCGTGGAGTTCGCTGTCGGTGTGACCCAATCGTGGCGGTTCACCTCGACTCGGCTGAGCGTTACTTGAACATTTTGAATCCTTCAGATATCACTGTCTGGAAAAGCCTGGTCGAATAGTCCTTCTCACTGACTCGACGAAGCTCCGCGTTGCTTATCTCGTGGTGAGAGAAGATGGGTTGCTGGATGTTGACGGCTTGATTGAGATTCCGAAACTCGTTGGATAGACGTGAAGATCTTGTCGTATTTAGGTCTCTAATGCGAAGATAATAGAAGCCTATCTCACCTTGCTCATTTAGATTAGTCCTCACTCATGTCCAATTGAAAAAAAATATACGACTAGTCAATGTATTGCTTTGCCTTGATATCTGTGCTTTCTAATCATCTACGCAGGCTTTCAAAGCTGTCTGAGCAAGACAATCGTCCGTCTTAGCCCGTTTACTGTGTGAGAGTCATCTATGGCAAAAGGATTACTTGGTTCGCTAGGTACACCAAGTGAGAGCTTGTCACAAAAGAGTCTTGGGTACTATTGTAGGCTTCCATAGCTGGCCACGCTGGCATGGACTGAACTAACACAACCCCGAAAGCTTACCCCTGTCCGAGCTAGGACCGTAACAGAGCGCCACGCCAGTCAGTCGCTATGAGGTTTGGTCTTCATAGCATCCAACCCAGTACAACAGACTTTTCGTTTAATTTATCCGCACCCCGAAAACGCGTTTTTTCGCGTTCTCCCACCAAAATTCTTTCTACACCCTCTCTACCATGCCTCGTAACAAGGGCGACATCGATCTTTCAGCGCCCAAAAAGGGTGCTCTGATGGCCCTGAGTGACCTCAACAATGTATCAAATCGTCAGGTTGCTGAGGTATTTCATTGCGACGAAAAAACAGTCCGAAATGTCAAAAAACGCGTCTCCGAAGCGGAGAAAGAAAACATCGACCCATTTTCTTTGGAGGCACATCAAAGACGTCCACAGTCAGGACGGCCTCTAGTAATCAATGATAGACTTCTTCGACGTCTTATTAGACATGCTACCAAGAATCGATTCAATCGTCGCAAACCCTGGGTTCAAATTGCCCGCGAAGTGGGATGTATGGCCTCCACCGGGGCAATACATGCAGCATTCTCTCGAGCTGGCTATGGACGATATCCTCCCCGGTACAAGCCTCCATTGTCTCCGGAACAAAAGCTAAAACGTCTACAATTCGCCATAGAGTGGCTGGAGAAGCTGCGGGGAAAAGAGCATATGATAGTCCACAGTGACGAGACATCGATACGCGTTGGGGAGACTCGGGGGCAGATTTGGGTCACAAGGTCGAAGGATGAGGCATATCACAAGGACTGCATCGAGTCACGGTACCGAGGATACACAGAATTGATGTTCTGGGGCTGTTATATCTCTGAACTACGGGGTCCTAGCTTCATGTTCACGAAAGAGACGGCCCCTGAGAGAGAACAAGCCCAGGAGGATCTCAACGACCGCAATGAGGATTATCTGGTTCAACAACAGATCATCAAGGAGCATTTCTTAGCGGAGCAGGCTAAGAAGCCCAAAGGTCGGCGTCTAAAACGTATTTCGAAGTCTGACGGAAAGCTGCTTGAGAGGAATAAGAATGCCAAAGGGGGGATCGATTGGTATCGATATCAGACATACGTGCTTTTGCCACGATTGATCCCATTTATTCATGAAGTGATTGCTAAGTATGGCGAGTGTTTTTTGATTCAAGACGGTGCTCTCAGTCACAATGCCTGGCAACAAGATGAACTTCTTAAAATACCGCGTCTCACCGTTCTTCCATGGCCTCCAAACTCTCCGGATTTGAATCAGATTGAGCCCTGCTGGTATCATTTAAAACAGAAGATCTCGAAGAGGTCATACATCCCGAAGATCAAGGATAGTACAATTGAGGCCTGGAACGAGGAGTGGCAAGATTTGGATATGAATAAGGTGGGCAAGTGGTGTGGGAAGATTTGCAGTCGTATGGAGCGCGTGATGGAACAACAAGGCGATAACAAATTTCACGGCTAGGGCTTATATTCAACTATTCAAATAGTCTATATCTTCAATCGGAAGGTATTTGAATGTGTAGTTGTTGAATAATAGAATAATAAAGAAAGTACTCCCAAAAATTGCATGCGGGTGCGGATTAATTAAGCGAAAAGTCTGTTGTATTCTGTATGAATATCCAGTCCTGGTCTCAACATCAGTGCGTGGACTTGAGATCATCATCAACGAGGTCGACTTACGGCGATCCAGGCCGGGAGCTTCGACAACATGAAGCGCACCACCGAAGCATATCCGCCTCTCCAAATCTGCCCGCTCGCCCCCGCCAGGATATCGCCCACGACCCTCTCAGCGTACACCGACGGCTCCGTGCGCGGCATCCCATCATCGCCCCTCGCCCGAGCGGCGATCTGTTTCTCAATGCCTTTGTAGAGCGACGTAGGCGGGAGTTTGAAGTTGGCGCCGTTGGCAAGGCCGTTGGTGCGGACCGCTCCGGTGTTGACTGTCACGACTGTGATGCCGAAAGGTGCCAACTCTAGACGGAGAGCTTCTGTGATCGCAGTTATGGCGGCTTTAGATCCTGCGGAAACACCTGTCTTGATGGTCAACGAGCGGAACAACAGCATCAGGACGCTTCCAGAGACTCACCCATCCATGGCGTGGTTACACTGGATGCTATTGAGCTTATGCTCACGATGGTGCCTTTGGCGGCTCTCAGGAGCGGCGCAAATTCCTGAGTGACTCGGATCATGGCCAGCACGTTGATCTCGTACATCTCTCTTGCGGTTGCAATGTCGAAGTCCAACGTTGGCATCACGATCGTTTGGCCAGCGTTGTTCACCAGGTAATCGAGCATTCCTCCGGTCTGAGCGTGCACTTCCTTAACGGCGGCCTGTACGCTGGCCAAAGAAGTAGGATGGAGCGAGAGGAGCGTCACGTTGGGTAGTTTGGCTAGTTGTTCCATCTTGGATAGATCGCGCGCGGTTGCGAAGACTTGGAAATTGCGCTTCTGGAATTCTTTGGCAATGACAAAACCAATACCTCCGGCACTGCAGCCGGTGATGAGAACTGACTTCAGCGCCATGGTCAAGAATTAGAGCGTCACTGTACGAGAAGAGGCTTGATCGTTCGTCATGGGTATGTTATGAAGGCGGGAGGAGCCAGAAATTTTGAAGGAGTCTGACACTGAGAGCCCCAGACAAAGATTACTAAGTACTAGGAAAGCACAGCCGTGTGTCAAGTTTGGGAACTTTGTTGGAAGGACAACACTCTATGCTGAGCCACTGGAGGGGGATGCCGGCGTAAGAAATTAGAAGGTCTGCTCCCTATGCAGGTACCCTTTCCGGGGCTTCCTCGGGAGCCATGTGATCCAGAATACCACCGTGATCGGTAGCGAGGGATCAAGCTTGGGGTCCCTGTTGGGAGGGTTTCCCCCGCTCAATTGTTTCAAACACGAGCGGGTCCAGAATAGCGGCCAAATTGACTGGATCTTTCCCAGCAGAGGCAGCACCTGTCCCCTCAATTTGCCCCCAGCGAACCAGTTGTGGATGGCGCGGTGGGATGCCAATATCCGAAAGACATAGCCTACCTTGGTCTTATTGTGTTTGAGCACCGGCCCCATCCCCGCATCGAATTCACTGTTTGAGGAGGTTTTGCCACTAGCTTCGGACTTGATAGGATGCCAAATCCGTGCCGAGGGTTCTCGCTCAAGACACTCTTTCCCTTCCAACACTCTGGAGGCAAATCTCATTCTTGGAACTCGAAGCTGAGACCGACCAGCTTTTCCGTTCAGTCCTATCATCAACGTCGTTGTTCTACCGAATCCTGGTTTCTGAACCCAGCATCTTTAAACATGTCAAGGGTTCCAACAATGCAAGAAAAACACCCTGAGCTCTTCATGACCTTCGACCAGGAACCGCGAGAACGCAAACGCGTGGTGCCAATGAAAGTCTTGAGTCTAGGGATGCCGCGCACAGGAACAGCATGTAAGACCTCTCCTGCCGGCTACGAATGCTGAAGTCTGCTGACCCCGTGCTTAGCTATGCAGCTCGCTTTGAACATCCTAGGCTACCCGTGCTACCACGGTCTCACCCTCATCGCCAATGTCCGCGACACCGAGATGTGGGATAGGGCACTTGATGCAAAGTTCTTCGGGAAGGGAGAATCGTTCACCCGGGCAGACTGGGATCAGCTCCTTGGCAATTACAGCGCTGTGGCCGATCTACCCGCCATCGCATTCCCAGACGATCTTCTTCGATGCTACCCGGATGCCAAGGTTGTCTTGGTCAAGCGGGATGTTGAGAAGTGGTACCACAGTTTCAACGAAGGGGTCATCATGAATGTGTGGAGCCCAGTCGTGCGGTTTGTTGCGCGGCTCGATTCTCGCTTCGTGGGGAGGCTGGGTGGAACGGCGGCCCGCTGGACAGAAGGCTTGTTCAAGGCTCATTCACGACAGGAGATGCAAGAAAAAGCGAGGGGTGTATATGAGGAACATTACGCATTTGTCGAGAAGGTGACGCCTGAAAAGCAACTGCTGAGGTTCAAGCTCGAGGATGGATGGGGCCCGCTCTGCAAGTTCCTGGACAAGCCGGTCCCTGATGTGGAGTTTCCTCGTGTCAATGAGTCGGCCGCGCTCAACGAGAAGGTTGGCCTGATTGCGCGAAGGGGGTTGAAAAATGCTGTCAGGTCCTCACTAAAGGTGCTGTTGCCAATAGCAATGCTTGCATTTGCGTGGTGGATCGTTCATGCGAATCTCTAGGCGTGTCGAGAAAGTAGCGAATGAGGACCAGCAACACACAGATACTTCGTAGCTTGCATGGCTTATGAAATGCCAGAAAATAAGGCAGTAAGTAGTACAGCAAGAACAGAGAGGGTCGAGATATAGGGTCAATCAACAGTTGCATACTCACGCAATTCCGGCGGCCAGATCGCGTCGTGAAAGACCCAATCTGTACATTCCGATTTTTTCCAGTCTCTCGCCACGAGCGCGTCTCGTACTCGTACTAGTAGGGCTTTGCTAGCGCAGCCCGGGAATCTTGGTGCAACTCCCTGACAACTTTCCCTTCACTGCCTCTTCAACAATTTCTCTGATCTCATAGCCTTTACTCTGTCATCATGATTTCTTTCGTACAATGGGCGCAGCGGAACTGGCGCTCATTTCGCCCAGTGGAGCTACCGAAACAGTCAGATGCCCTACGCCTGGGCCTTCTCGGAGCTTCAAAAATAGCGTATGTTGTTACACATTTTGCCGAGACTGGTGAACGAACGATACAACATGGCTGATAAAGATCTCTCTCAGACCTTTCGGAGTCGTTATTCCAGCAAAATCTCACCCAGAGGTCATCGTAGCCGCCGTAGCTGCTCGAGACCCGAAAAGGGCTCAGGCTTACGCTCAATCGCACGGCATTCCAAATGTCCATTCCTCTTATCAGGCCCTACTTGACGACCCTACCATCGACGCTGTCTATATCGCTCTTCCCAACGGTCTGCACTATGAATGGGCCATGAAAGCTCTCGAAGCTGGCAAGCATGTCTTACTCGAAAAGCCTTCGACCTCCAATGCTTCAGAGGCACGCAGCTTGTTTCGGAGTCCACTTCTAGCCAAAGGTGGAGCAGCACCTTCCCGAGTAGAAACCTCATTGGTGTTATTGGACGCCGTCCACATCCGATTTCATCCTGCATGGCAGAAATTTCTCTCCTTTGTGAATCCATCAGAGATTAGCGAGGCAATATCTACTCTTCAGATACCCAAGGGTGCCATATCCAATGATGATATCCGATTCCAATATCACTTATCTGGCGGCTCCTTGATGGATTGTGGATCCTACAATGTGCAAATGTTACGGCAGGTCTTTCGCACGGAGCCAACCGAGTGCATCAGAGCTAGTGTGAGACGCATGCCAGCCGGACTAGACCAGGATATTGATGAGGCTTTCAGTGCCAGCTGGGTCTTTCCAAATGGCGGCATTGGGAGCATTGCCTCGGATCTGGCCGCAGCAGGAGGTCATTATTTTGCATGGTTAACGGACAATCTGCTCGCCGGCAAGGTTCCAATGTGCTCTGTCAAGCACCGGGAAAAGATTGTCCGGCATCCAACATTACAGGGAATGGAAGTGGTCACTACGAAAACTGTAATTATTTGGGACATCATTTTCGCAACGATATGGCACCGAATTGACGTTGTAGAAGACCACGTTCTTCGGCACGTAAAAGGTGGGAGTGTGGAGAGACAATGGACCGAAAAGTCATACTTCAAGCAGTACATTGGCGATGGTGGTGATGATTCCTGGAGCACTTATCGGCATCAGTTCGAGCAGTTCGTGAACAGGGTGCGAGGGCGACAGGGTTCCGGGGTATGGGTTGATGGTGAGGATTCTATCAAGCAGATCGAGATGATGGATAGTGCCTATGAAAAGGCTGGAATGTCTCTGAGGCCTCTCAGTCCTTACATGGCTCGAGTGAAGGCGGCCAATAATGTCGAAACCCGTTCCTAGAAGCAGATCGAAGGTCTCCCTTAGGCATGGTAAGGGCATTGATCTCCTTAGATGGAGGTCCCGCGGTGTTGGCAATAGTGGCAAACAGCCCTAATACACTAGTTGCTTGGCCCGACATTCTCCTCCTAGCATTAGATACTCAGATTACTCAACACGCCGATTACACATCCGAAGCCGCTCGAAGCACACTGTCCAGGTGACCCTCTAGGTGGGGGCGATATTCGACTGCTAGACCCTGGCCTTGGCTTGTGCAGGACGCTTCGTGTCAACAACCTCCGTAGAAGGGTTGACAAATACCGTTACGACTATGGCTTACGTCTCGAAATCGTTATGCGAATAGTATCCTAGAGTATGTGCAAAGAGGTCTAAGAACGAGGTAGTTTTTTATTAACTTTATATAGGTGCTTCCAGAAAAATAAGTCGATGGACTGCACTTCCTGGTGAAGCCGAGTACTCCAAATCGAAATACGGAGACTTGTTTTATTACACAGAACCAATTTTTTTTTTCTCTAATTTTTTTTCTTTTCGTCCTCTGCATCGATACTGAGTATTGACTAAGGTAGGCTGCCACGCATACTATGAGTGCTGATTGCTGGGTGCTCACCTTTCCAGCTGGTGGTGTGGGGTTGCAATGCATGTTCCTGCAGTCCATATGCACAAAGAAATGAATGTCACATGGTTTACGCGTGCGCGAGTCATGTTTGGGCTCATTCAGCCTTAAGGTATTTTCCTGCATCTTAGCGCGGCGCCACCATATGATTGCCCGTGAGATTCAGTAAGATTACGAAACCAGAGGTATTATATACGGCCACCAGCATGTTTTCATCTGAAGGTAATGCACACTGCCTACAGGCTTGCGAAATCCCTAGGTCCACATGGTCTTCTTACTGACCATCATTCGAAGCTTCTACGTTTTCTTATTTCATCATCACTAGACGACATCAGCTTGTCCCACTTCGAGCTTGAACCCGATGGCTGCCAGTCAAAACGAAACAAAGTCTCTCGGTGCTGTCCTTGTTATTGGTGGATGCGGCTTCATAGGTACTATTCTTCATTCATACTGATGCTCCAAGCGGTACTGATTTAGGTTGTCAGGCTACCATATCATCCGAGCTTTGCTAGAAGATCCAACTTGCCGGCCAATATACGCTCTTAGCCGCACTCCCAACTCAAACCTCCAAGACGGGGTTTTCTACCACGCTGGCGACATCACCAACGCAACCGCGCTTCATGCACTGTTTCAAGATATCAAACCACGCGTTATCTTTCATACCGTCTCTCCACTAGCCACCTCCGTGAACGCCCAGGAATTCTTTAATGTCAACGTGGCAGGCACAAAAAACTTACTTGCGGCCGCAAAGATGGCTCCTTCAGTCAAGGCTTTCGTCTTCACTTCATCTACTATGGCCTTCGCAGGCGATGAGCATATCGATCTTGATGAGACTCGCCCTCTATGGGAGCCGCATTCCACAGGCACACCTTATGGTCGCTCCAAAGCCGCTGCCGAAAAGCTCGTCCGTGAGGCCAACGGTGGAGACCTCCGCACAGTTCGTATTCGTCAAAGCCTCGCGTACGGCGAGAGAGACAATTCATTCGTCCCTGAACTCATCGGAGTTCGCACAAACGTGCAACTTGGCGATAATACGAACCTCATCGACACCGTGTCCGTCGGCAACGCCGCAAAAGCTCACCTTCTCGCCGCTGCCGCTCTCCTGGATCCAAACCGCGCCGCGTCCAGGGTGGACGGAGAAGTCTTCAATATCGCAGACGGAAACCCCGTCCCTTTCTGGGATCTTTCGCGACTGATCTGGCGCGCCTCGGGAGACTTCACGCCCCTCGAGAATGTCACCGTCATCCCCGTTTGGCTCGCCCTGGGGCTGGCCACCGCGGCCGAGTGGGCGTTCTTCATCCTCACTCTAGGTCAGAAGAAGCCTAAGACATTGAACAAGCTCGTGGTCTTGCATTGTGTGCGGACGCATACCTACAGCATCGACAAGGCGAGGCGAGTGCTGGGCTACAATCCGGTGCCGGATTTGGAGAATGGGATTAAGCGCTCGGTGGAATGGGAGATGCAGAGGCGAAAGGCACCGAAGACGGACTCTAAGAGGAACTGATGGATTTCACGCTTCGGACGAAATCTTCATGGCCAGAGTACATGGTTGATCTAGATCTGAGACTGGCATTTCATTGTTTGGTGCCTGAAGTACACAAGTCTTGGCATCTCCCACGAAAAAATATATATATACTTAAAAGAGCAGCTCTATGCTCATCCCAGCACGCAATATATTTATATATGAATTTCGGATAGCTTGGAGTCATAGTCATCACTCCTAGAGGCTCGCTGTTGCCGTTTTCTTTCGTTGATACCCCGTGATATGACGATGTCATTCGACAATTCTGATAGTGACTGTCTGGCCTTAGTATTTGAGTATTGACTATGGCCCAGGAAAACTTCTCGTGAAACTCTCGTAGAACCTTAAATCCTTTTTCTCGTGATCAATATTATTTGACATCTTATTAAGAGTACTACATGGATTTCCGACTATATAACTCAGACTCCAAGCCTGATACACGTGGTAATCTGGTGGTCGCGGGGCTTTTGGGTCAAGTTCCTGAATTATGCGCCCTGCCAGACGCTGGGATAATAAATGAAGCCAGCATTTTTTGTATTCTCTCTATTTAGGTTGCTTCTGTCAATCACAGTCTCTGCCCACTAGCCCTCGATGCTCGTCCGCGCTGAGACCAGCTCAATATAATACAGAGACAAAAAAAGCGAAAACATCGAAATTCCTAAGCAGCCACACAACACAGAAAACGACCACTACCCTTCAAGTAGTCCGTGGAGTCAAGAGTACCCGCGTGCTCTCATATGGCATGGTAAAGGTCTCCCACGAGAACTGTCGGCGAGCTTTTTCGTCCTCCAGCCGGAGGTCGAAATTGGATATGAGATACACCAGCACCATCTTCATGATGAGAGACGCATGAAACCTACCAGGGCTGATGAGGACTTCTGTCAGCCTTTGCGTCTTCCGAAAAAATGGGCCGGGATAGCCTACCACGCTAGAGAGCCGTAACCCCAAACGGGGAAGTGCTCCGAGATGTCGGTGAACTTACTACCTCTCATGGCGGAGGCAGTGGTAGAAGAGAGGAAGCGATGACCGTTGAACGTGTTGGCGTCGGGGTACTGGGGTTCGGCATGCATCAGATCGTAAGACGAGACGCAGGCCATACTGCCTTTAGGGACATGAGGACCTCCGTCAGAGAATGTAAAAGGTTTCAAAGCTTTTCTCCGTATGGCAACTGCAGAGGGTGTCAAGCCACGAAACAATTAGGCGACGGAAAATATGATTCCTTGGGATACGTACGGGTGTCTAAGGGATTGACTCGAACTGTTTCTTTGATGAAACTGTCCAGGAGCGGAAGCTTCTCAAGCTTAGCATAATCCAGGTGGCTTGGGTCTCCTATCTCTTTGCGTAGTAGTTGGACGTATTCGGGACGTGCGCACAGTTCAAGGAGTACGAAGTCGAGGTTCTATGATGCGGATTAACCCCCATATATATTCGTGCGTGGGAACGGGGTCCTTGACCATCCAGGGCTGATGGGAAGCAGCAAACCATATACCAAGAAGGGCCTGGGCGAGGACTTCGGGCGTCCAATACGCGTTACCTTCGGATAAACTCATCATGTTATAGACAATAGTGAGCTGGTTCAGGGTCAGCGATACCCGTATTTTGACTCAACTATGTTGCAAAACCTGCCTCTTTCAAATATTGTGGCTCGGTCCATTCGCTACAGTTGGGGTTCATGATAGGCGTCAAGCGATTAAGCAACGTATGCATTGCTTGACCACACTTAGTAATGATAGCGTGTACGAGCCTATATAGACAAGTTCGTTTGTCAGATCTCATGAAGTGTAAGTGCTTTAAAACTTACGGTGCCATGAAGCTAGGGGTGACTTGGAACGCGGCCATAGAGGATACCATGTCCGCCGAATAGCGGAGCAGTGCAGACGAAAACTCGGGATCACTTGCTTTTGGATGTCAGTATGCTTGGAGCTATACTAGATCATCACTCACAGATTTCGTTGCCAAAAAAAGCTAGGCTCATCATATGGGAAATTACTTTTCGGGTGATTGAAGCAAGTCGGACAGATAAGCAGCCTATATTCAAGAACGATTAGCGCGGAAGCTGTTCCTAGGGCATCGAGGCACTATACCGTCAGACCTTCTTCCCGATGCCGATTCTGCAGCAAAAGATTTCTCAAGTCTCGCTTGCAAGAAAGGATAAATAGCCGCGAGCTGCGATGGACCATTGACTTGAAGTACACGTCCATAGAGCCGGGATCTGACCACCTTGTGCTCATTGTGATCAAGATTGTTCATGTTGTATTTGAAGCCGAACATCTACTCAAAATCAGTACACATGAATTGGCTTGACCGGAAAACTAACATCGGCATAAATAGCACGCTGCGATAGCTCTGGAGCCTCGCTTAGCTCCGCTATGTGCTTCTTGGTGGACACGACCACAACCTCGTTCTTAGGTCGCCATGGTCTATAGTAATTCCCTGAACGCTGTGTACATTCGTTAGGGAGGCTTTTTGAGCGCATTTGATGGCCTTTGGGACGCACAAAATCACGAATGATTACTCTGAAGCTATACCAGATGGTGTATAGCCGCTTTGCCAAATCCACCGTGGAGGTGGACATCTTTTGGGAGATACGCCATACCCACTGGGTGGTCAGCCACGAAACATTCATGCACGGGGAGGAAATACCGACGGGAGAAGCGAAGACGTAGACTTGAGAGAGTAGTGCTGATAGAAGGACACATCCAAGGACTGTATACAACTTCGATTCAAATAGGGGGTCCATTGCAGCAGCATGCCCGGGAATGGTCATGGTTCTTCCTCAACTCTCACCGAGATTGATAAGAGTGCATAATGCTTTGTTAAGGAATGAACACAATGGCACTCTAGCACTCGAGTACTGATCAAGTTCTCGAGAACTAATTTAATATAACATTAATTACGGAAACACTGCCCTTCTGCGGAATGGCCTAACGTAACGATGAGTCAGTATGAAACTACGGCTCACCCCCGTCTCGTTGACTTCCAACGCCACAGCTGATCTACCGTACTCAGCTCGCCACAATGACTGCAACATAGCAAGTCCTGATTTCGCATGCCGTCCACTGTTGCCAGAGAGGACTGTGTCTGGTGGAGGGGTGGAGTATCGTAAGTGGCTGCAACTGACACACGTTGAATCCTGCTAGCGCCCGGAAGATTCCAGCTCGCGTACGCGATTGGTCTGAATAATTTGGTTGGCTCTCACCATCAGGATAGAAGTCTCACCGCCCAGAAAGATTCGCGACTGGGGCGTAAAGTTGCTAATAAAACACTTCTGTGACTTGAGGTAAATGTTACCGCAAGGGAACTCCCGACGGCTAGATGTCACCCACCAACGAGATTGGTAGGCGGGATATAATCTACGCCGGAAGTATGTCATATTCGTCTTAGAGAGGATTCAAGCCGCACAAAGTACCTCTTTTTCAGTCACCGCTGCGTACCTTTCGACCAAGAATTCCCGTTGACCGGTCGGACACGTTATACAGATATTCTGATCATGTACATCCCTCAAATCGATACATGCCTACCATCTCAGACCGTTCCAGTGTACGCGATGACCCTGTGTAACGATTGTAGCATTACTTTTGCTTATCTTATTGCATGGGCACGGACTTCTCCGTGAAAGTGATTCTTGGCCTCCCATGTGCCAATGTATGAAACGTATTCTCAACCTTAAATCAGGGGCAGAGAAGAGGGGGGAGGGGAGATCCAAGAAAACGCCATGTTCTGGGATTTAGATTCATGCACCTGCGGCTTAGAGGCAACTCTGCATAGTCATGCATATTTATGCAGGTTAAAGTTGCCGCATCTCAAGGCAAATCTAGAACCATAATCCGACTCATGGGCAAGAGATGCCTACTTGGAACTTGGATGCATGGCATCTCGGCTTGTCCCATTATACAAAAAATTTCAACTGCAGTCTTACGGCAACACCTCATGCACCAGGGGTAGAGAGGCTGAGAGATACCAGTTCATGTGGGTGGCAGGGAAAGTCTTGCCTTCCGCAAGGGTCCGGTTAGAGCTTCGTGACTCTCGTCGCTGAAAATTGCATTGTCGCTCCCTGGCCCCCCAAGCATCCCTTATGCAGATGTAGAGACGACATGTCGAAAAAAGCGCCCATATTTCCTATATCAAGAAAGCTTCCGCATCAGTTGTATCATCCTTCCCCACACCGATCCCCCTTTAATCTACCTCAAAAACCACTTTTTTTTTGAGAGTTGCTAGCCATTGCAGCTCTTCTTCATAGTTTTGGAAACTTTCCACCTTTCTTTGTTGTCACATTGGCTAGTTTTTCAAAACATGACTTCTATTCCTGTATCTGAGCTGGAGCTTCCAGCCATGGCCCCACCGCCAGGTGTGACACCAAACATGGTCAATCCTAAGTCCACGGGGCCAATCCTGATCATCGTTTCATCCGTCTTGCAGGCCATCATGGTTGTGTTCGTGATCAATAGAATCTACACCAAAAGCTTTATCTCTAGGAAGTTCACATGGGATGATGGTAGGCTGCCCATCATTTGTTTGTATTCCACGCGCTTATGACAATTCAGGGACCTGTATACTTGCTTCAGTATGTTCAAAGGAGAACCCTCCCTGCCAGGTACTGATACCCGCTCAGCTATTTACCACGGCATGCTATGCAGTTGCAGTATTCGGTATCATTTTCTACCAGGGTAGACCTAGAATGCCATGTGTTAGCCCTAATCCTTTCTCTAGGTGCCTCTCGATGTCATGTTGGAGTCCACATGTGGAATATTACACTCGGTCAATACTTAAGGACCAGATCTATCGTAGTTAGTCTTTCGTTCCGCTTTTAGCAGTCTCATGCCATACTAATCTTACCTCCACTACTTCTTAGGATTCGTATCTAATTGAAGTCCTGGCATCTCCAGCGTTAGGCCTTATCAAGGTTACTTTCTTTTTACTCTACCTGCAAATCTTTGGACCCAACGCAGTTCTCAGGATTGCTATTTGGTTTGGTTTGATCATCACAGTGCTTGTCTACCTTGGCTTTACACTTGCATGGTTTATTATCGGAACACCCAAACCAGGAGAAACCTGGCAAATGCACTACGTTGGTCCAAACCAAGCAAAGGGAAATCGTTTGGACTTTCCAATCCCAGTCGCCGGCTTGATTATCGACATCTACATTCTAATACTTCCTCTTAAAGGAGTTTATGACCTACATCTATCAACTCGCCGCAAGATCGGGGTCGGAATGATCTTTTTCACTGCCATAATGTTTGTATCCTCCGATTCCATTAGTCTCTAGGCTCTTTCTAATCTCGAATGCGCAGTGCTGTCATCGCTTCTATCCTTCGGATAGCCTATACCTTCCCCTTGGCGAAAGGAATTAGCGGCGATCTTACATACAGCGTTATGCCGGTCTTCCTCACCATGTGAGTTTCAATGAAGACTTGGAACAGCAGATCTGACTGCTTTCAGTGTTGTCGAAGCCACTCTAGGCGTCACAATTACATGCGTACCCAGCTTCTCCCATATGCTTCACCATACTCTTCCATCGTACAAAAAGATACGAAGCCGCTCCACTTTTCGATTCAACAAATTCTTCAGATCACGAAGCAAAAGCACCTCTGGAATCGGATCCGGCTACCATGAAAAGCTCCCCGACCAGGTACGCGGGGACGCCGGCAGACCGAGCGCTTTCAGCGACCCGGAAGATCCGCGCAATCCAGTCGCGGACTATGAGCTTGGCCGGGTGAAGCCTGTCAAGACGTATATAAGTGGCAAACGGGACAAGGATATCAGCGAAGATGGCATCTACCTCAAGTATGATTTGAGACAGGGATGGCATGACACTCCCGGGCGTCTCAGCGGGAGCGCACACCGTCACGGAAGCAAAGAAGCGGATACTATGAGTGAATTGGTCGAAGCAGACATGGTTTGAAGCCTTATTTTAGGGTTCTTGATCGCTGCCAAAAAATATTAGCTCGTATGAGCTTCCCGGGCCCTCACTAAAGGAAGGGTCGCTTGTCGATATTCACAATGGGATATTGTTTTCTTAATGGAATCTGCTACATTCACTCAAATACATCATTTGACTGTCCTCCTGACTCAAATATGATGCAAGTCAGGCATTCCGGAGACGTGCCGCATTGACCAAGACTCTTGACGGAGGCTTCGTCCCTTCTGTTGGAAACAGTGGCGAACAGCCCGACTACACTAGCGGCGTGGCGCGGCACACACTTTTATGTAGCCTATCATCCTATAGATACTCCTTAGTCCACTCAATACATCACTTTCCTTATCAAACCCTCCCTGGCCCTTCACCCCGATTCTAGCGCCCACGCCAACCCTGTCTCGCCCCTTTGAAAGTCCCACTCTCCCTCCCACCCCTTCCTTTGCTGAAAACGTACTGCAACATCCTCTGCCGGCGGCGGTACCGATCCAAACATGCTGAGTTTCTGCTTTGGAAACTGCCACGGGCCGCACACCGGCGCAATTTCATACCGCAGTGTAAACATTGCAATTATTGCCATAATTTCCGTAGTCGCGAATTGGCGGCCAGGACAAATGTAGGGCGCGCCGCCAAATGAACGGAACGCAAGCGGATGCTGTTTCTTCTTCGACGGATTCACGAAACGAAGATGGTCCGTTATTCTGGCGTCAGGTCCCCAGTGATCTGTGTCGGCATGGATGATATCCGCAGGAACCTGGAGGACGGAGCCGGCTTTGAGCAAGTAAGATCTTGTACCATCGGTAATGCACGTGTCAGCCGTGACGAAGCGGGAAGCAGAGAAGGATGTGCGCGTTCGAAGAACTTCATGGAGAATCGAGAGGAGGACAGGACAATTCAGCTTAAGCAGGCCTAAGTTGATGACGTGCCTGCGAGACCCCGAGGCCAAAGAACACACATCGACAGCGCCTGCGAGCTCCAGACGGAGGGTGGAAAGGAGTTCGGGGTCCGAAAAGACATGGTAGATGGCCCAGAAGGTCGTGGGGACGGTGTTGTTGAGCACTCCGATAAGAAAAGGCACCTCGATCCGAGAGATCTCCTCGTCACCGAGACCGTAGCTGGCCGGGGCCAACCACTTTGAATGAGCGAGAGCGGATGCACGCTGTTGGTCTCCATTCAAATAGTATTGAAGAAACGCTTTTGCGACCAAGTCTCGGGCGGCGAGGCCTTTCCTACCCGTCACTTGCGGCAGGAAGCCATTCAATAAGACACTTGCGTTCTCTTCGAAGGTCCTTTCTTGGAAGTCAGCGAGGTAATCGACCTTTCGAAATGAAGAGCTCACCAAAACGAGTCCTCAATAGATTGGTCATTGAAAGGATTGTTAGGGCCATATATCGCCCTCGTGGAGCCTTGAGTGATTGCGTGTCTAACCCAAGCATGCAGTTTGCAATGAGACAAGTGACCAACTGGGATATCATCGATGATTGACTTCACCGAGTCAAGCATTTTGACGTTAAGCTCGTCAACGTCAGATTGCTTCAAGGAAGCTTCAACGCCTGTGATGGTTTCTTCCGCCAGCCCCGCTTGCCCGTCACGCTTTTTGAACATCTCCACCTGCTCTGGACTCAAGCTTGATAACTTCTCCGCCGTCATCGTCACGAAGGGAGAAAAGCTCAAGGTTTTCGAGTTCCGATGGACGGAGTTGAGGAGATCCAAGGAAGTGACAATGTAGAACTTCTTCTTGAGAAGTCCGACTGTGAATATTGGCAGCTGGTGTCGAGCACTACGACTTTGTTAGTAGTGACACTAATGTCGAGGTGATCGGAAAATATACTTGACTTTGACCCAGTAGTTAGACCCAGAGCGAAGGAGTCCGATGGCATGACCAATGTATGGCAACTTTGCAGGAACAAAGGTAGGCTCTCGAGGACCGACTTGGATTCCGAGACGGTTGTAGCAATACCAAAAGGCTCCAACGATAATGCTAAGCATTAAAAACAAGAAATTGATTCCCGTCATGTTGGCAAGATTCACGAGTGAGGAGTATCTTGCTGAGATCAGGCTTTGAGAAAATATGTCGAGTTGGCCGATTCTTTTACTCTAATTCTCACAACCTCTATTCCACTCAAAAAGTCTCCCAAAGTGGAAGAAGTCGTGGCCTTTAGAAAGCTCACTGGAAAGAAAATCACTTAGGGGCTGCCTCGAGAAGCTTAGCAAGATTAGTTCACTTCCTACATCTCTGGATTCGACATCATTCTCCAGCGAAAGTAATAAGGGATCGTACCGGCAAATTGCAAAAGTACATCGTAGCCGAACCACCCTCAAGCATCCCCTTTCACGCGCAGATACCAGCCAGCATGTCTCAGCTGGAGGAGTCATAGCTATCTGAAGAGGTGTCGCATCGTCGTTACAGTGCATGATTGCAAATGGCGAATCTGTTGTGTTCTGTGTCTCATGTTCAGCGCCTGGCTCTTCACACCCTCATCGTGTTCCATACTCATGTATTCCACCCGTTGATTGGGCGAACGGTCGGATCAGCTCGCGATTGGCAGCCATTGGTGGGGGCCGAGGTTCGACCTTCCTAATTTCTGTGCTTTGTTTCGGTACGCGCTAGAGCCTCTCTACGGGTACATCTCGGAGAGAAATCTCCTATCGATGCCATGCGTCTTGCTGACAGTGCATATCCTGGGTACTCGACATGCAAGAATAAACAAATTTGCCCCTGCACGTGGCAGCAAGCTCATGCACGTGCCGTGTGGCGATGCAACCGTCTGTATGGATGTCTAATCAGACCGATGATTGGGAATATCTCATAATTGGAATATGTCAGGGCGTAGGATCCAGGTCTGTGGGATCTAGGCACCGCGTTGAGCTTCTCGTTTCGCATAAGATCTGTCTTTGGGTGTGGGGTCGGTCATTGATACCTAAAATTGGTGTTTGGACTCCAGATACCAGGCCAATTTCCATTACGGTAATATAGAAGGAAAAGGACTAATCGGCCCATTGATAACGGGAACTTCTCACTACAGGGATGACTTGGGGAGCGACTGTAATGATATTATCTCGCTGCGTCCAGATGCAAGTTTTTTTGCCATCTCGATGTTCAGCATGGCCTTCATGCGAGCTTTCGTGGACTCAACTCCTGCGGGTGTTGTATTGGGACTTTTCCTCATATCAGCCCAGTGTTTTGAAATCTACGTGACTCTCATCCCCGTGCGAGAGTCTCTCAGTAGTCCCTCATCTGGCCCCTGTCTGACCGTCTTTTAGGGGATACTCTTCCTCTGCCGCAAAGTATCCGGGCTCATCAAGAGCAAAATCGAAAACCTCTACCTTCTTACAAGCCCATCTCCTAGGCTCGCCAGAGACTTTGTAAGTCATTGCTCTCGACTTGCAGGCTATCTTGTTCCTCACGACGCACCGAGCAGACTCGTACAAACCGCTACGGTACCTTCCAGATATCGGAGCATGCACCCACGTTGTCAGAAAAGCCAGAAATGGAGCTCAACAGACCCTTGTGGTCGTCACAGCATACCATTTACTCTAATGTTAGTAAAGACTTGTCTTCTCAGTGTGTGGAGTCGTCCTCACGATTTGCAGTTATTCAATCCTCATACCACTTTGAATGATACCCATCCAGATAGCCAATCATCGTCAAGATACCAAGGGCTACCCCAAGTAATACATTCAATGGGTCTGGCAGAGCTTCCAGGCCTGTTGATGAGGACATTGACCGGCTACTTGGCGTACGTCCTTCAACCACGCTTTTGGCTTTCGGCCCAAATTGCTACGGACGAGAGGCCGGTTGATCGCTCAGGTGCCGCCTAAGCAAGCGAGACAGTTGCTGAGAAGAGACGGTGTAGTGCTACAGGTTCAGGACGCTGGTTTTAGGTTGCAATATCATAGTTTACAGGCTTGTTGAATAGGTGCTCGTGCTACACTATCTCAAATCAGCCCTCTCCGTTTGGGGTTACTGCTGTGAGGTATAAACGGTCAGAAGAAACGAGCGCGACAGTCACAAATGTCTCCATTCCAGCGCCTCTGTCGCCCCAATGAACCTGGATGTTCGCCAAGACACCTTTTGTTGAAAAGATGGCATATTCAGCATTCATGCTCGGGCTTTACATTTACCAATACGATTGAAATTGGCGAAGATCTGACACAAGGACCGTTGGTAACAAAGTATTAGCCCGTGTGCACAACGAATATTACTTGGGTCATACCTTGACTCTAAAAAAAACTGTTTCCTGGCTGCTGCTTTCATAACCTTACTCTCTAGCTTCCCTATGGCCCCATATCAGCCCTATTTGACCCAAACGCTATATCCTCCATCACTCGCCGCTGCTGGTCCGGAGAGGAGGCCAATACGTCCTCGCTGTGGTGAGAGAATGAAGACGAGTTCATGGGTGCCCGTCAGATCCGGGCAAATCCAGAGAAGAGATTAGAGTGTGTGATCGCAAGCAAGGAATATCAGGCTTGTAACACAATTTCCACGCACTTAGCTTCGGGTATGATGTCTCGGTGTGTAGTAAGGTAATTATCTGTCCCATCAGAAGTAAGCGGTCAGCGGTCGGCGCCCTGCAATGTCAGCATTAGCGATGCAACTCAATCAAGAGTTGGCCTCGCACCAGCACTCATGTTTTGTTAGAATCGACCCGTCTTGCGTTACCTTACTCAATGCTAGTGATGCGAGGTTGCTTGCTACATGCATTCGCAAGACACCTGCGTAATGGAGGCGTTTGGGCGCGTCGCACCATTCGGGCGTTGTCAAATTACAGCTTTTTTCTTCTGTTGTTTTTCTTTTTTCTTTTTGTGAAATCACACACGCTGCGCACACGAAGGCTGTTAGAGCATTCTGCATGTGACCCTGACCACGACGATCTGTAGCCGAGACTCTGCCCTGCTAGCGCCCCGCGAGTCAGCGTGCCATCCCAACTTTCTATTCTTCGGTATGAAGTCCCACGCGACATTGCTAGTTCGATGCCCCCTTCGGCCCCGCCACATCATGCATGATGAAGGCTGGTACATTTAACTGCAGCAGGGGTCCGGGATACCCCGCGGTAAATTTCAACGTTTTTGTTTCCAATACGCCGGAAACTGATCGATCAGTAATCAGTTTGTGATTTTCCTTTCGTCTGTACATGCATGTCCCGTAAAAAGCGTAAACAAAACATTTCTGAGTCCACGTTCTGTAAAACTGCCCCATTCATTTAATTTTTTCATCACGGTCGACCGAAAGCGAAAGGTGTCAAGGTTCAGGTACGTTTAAGAGTGGTGTGTAGGTCGTTTGAATTCTTCATCTCAGAAATCTCCTGGGGCATATCTTTGACCACATGGAAATATGGTGATATAGCCGACATGCGCAAAAGTCATAGCCGAAACAAGGGCAACCACATATTTGACGAAATATGTTGTATGCCAGCATATTTCGTCAAATATGTGGTTGCCGAATGGGCCCTTAGAGTAGAAAGCGGCCTTGATAGATTGCAGATCAGTCAACCTTCCTCGCTTCTTCTTCAGCATTCTTGTGCTCTCATAAGGCATCTTCCATGTCTCCCAAAATCATTTCATAATTCTGCTATCATCCTCCAAACGGAAATCGTATTCTTGAATTAGCTTACGAGGACCATTTTGATGACAAGCGAGGCATGCCAGCGCCCAGGGCTACCATAATGTCAGTCTCAGCACTCCCATGGCATGAACAACGACCAAGCCATTTCCCACTGGTACAAAACACATCCGGCAAAACTAAGTAGGTCTCAAGTCGACTGAGGAGACCTTGTCAACTCACTAGACTTCAAAGCCCAGACCCCAGATTGGAAAGTCTTTAGAGGCGTCTGTAAAGACGGTTCCACGCACTGACGAGCTTTGATTCCCACTTTGCGGGTCCTTCACGATTCGATGCCCGTCGAACGTTTCCGGATTGAGGCATTGAGCACTGTCATGCATGAAATCCCAAGTAGGGACGCAGGCGATTTGGCCCACCGGCATTCGATAGCCTGTGCTTTGGAAGACAAAAGGCTGTAGTGCTTTGCGGTGCGGATCGCCACTGTCAAAATCGCTGTTAATTTTACCCAGCATCATAGCAGGATGATCCAAGTTGTGCCTCTTATCCAATGGATTGAGTCGTACAGATTTTTCAATGAAGCTATCGAGGATCGGTAGCTGACAGATTGTCTTGTGGTCTAAGTGACATTTTCTGCTTTCTATTTCGCTTCGAATGAGCTCGACATATTCTGGGCGATTACAGAGTTCAAAAAAAAAAACGAAATGGAGGTTCTGTTTCTACGTTAGCTTCCCTTTACATTTCAGAGATTCTGATATACCTACAATCCAAGGCTGGTGCGTGGGCGACATCCACTGGTGTCCAGAAATTCGAGTCCTTCGAGGCTTCTAACATGTTGTACAAAAGTGTCACCTGTCTCTGTCTAAGTCAAGTAATCGCTCGCTGAAGATTTATCGACTCACCGACTTTAAACCATCTTCTTCCCGCCACGCGTCTTGATCAGGGTCTGCCGCTTGAAGAAGGCGGGAACGTAAAACACCAAGCGCGCGTCTTCCCTTACTGGTCATGACAAAGACCCGGAATCTCTGTTGCATCAGATTCAAACCTTTTCGAGAAAGATGGCACAACTTAAAAAGCTCCCATGCATGAAACGGTGTCGTCGTAGTACTGAGACATCGCCCCGGAGAATTCCTTTTCATCAGCTGCGGCGCTGTCAGCATTGAACCTGTGTTTTGATTTGTCCAATGTCCATATCTAATGCACTGCACCGTTTGATTCATGAGACAATCGCTCCATTCCAATCTTTGGCTTTTAGAGAAACAAAAGGACAGGGGTTGGCCTACAGAGTGTATTTCCAAACATAAACACGCCTAACAGGCAGGTAGCGCAATGCCTCATCAAAAGGGCAATTTGGACAGAATTCCACCCTAAGTAGCTTGTCAGCTAGTGAAAATTTCATTAGTATACAAGGGTTGAATTACCGTATGAAGTACTGTAGGGTTCAAGGTCCCGCTCAATGACTTGATTTAATCTGATTTGAAGATAGGGGTAAAGAGCTTCCAGCTGTGCCAGCCCTTTGACTTTGATCGCACGTGTAGGTATTCGATGACGAAGGTTAATCTGCTCGACTGGGTCCCAGTCGACATCTTCATAAATGATAGTCAATTGGAAACCGAATATTTAAGTCAAAAGTCAACTTGGTAAACCAGCTTCATAGGTGACACACACGTCGCCGTAGACTGCTGCTTGAGAAAGTTGGGGTGCTCCGCAGAGCTCTTGTATGGCCTCCGGTGAACGTATTACGGCGGACTCTTTCCGCCCAAAGGGCTCGTAGTATATTCAGGATCGCTTTGAATGATTAGCCACTTTGCTTTGTTTCAATTCTAACTATCGCTTCATTGGGCGCATAAAGTCTTGAACGGCCTTTCTGATTTTTGACACCAAAATCTTTGCTCTTCGCGTTAGACCCTCTCACCCCGCTCAAAGGCATAGACTAATACGACCACTTGGACAGCTAGAGGAACCGTCAGTTCAACTTGCTTTGCTTTTTGGGAGTAACAGCTTGTAGATCAAGCATTGCGCATACAGAGAGATGATTCCCGAGTAGCTTAGTCGAAAGCAGCAGCACCGCAACTAAAACTAACCCCCAACACCCTCAAAGTCGTCCCGTAATCCGAAAGATCAGTCATCGTGTATTTATTGTGGTAGTTGAGGTATTGCTGAAAGCTCATGAAAGATTTCATACGACTCAGGATATTGTTAATGGAGTGGACTTATGGTAGTGAGAGTTGTGTTGATATATCTGTGAGAAATGGGCGGAAAGGATTCAGCGATTTGTGGCCATTAAGTATGGCATCTGATACGAAGGCCAAAGCAAGGAAGATGACGTAGAAAATGCATGGGGAACTACTGCTTGGTGCGCCTTTGTTCCTCTTGAAGCCTGCCCACTCGACGTTTCAAATGAGCATCTGTCAAACATATTTAGTGGCCAGCGATCACCCAACCGGCCAAAAATCATTCGCAATTTTCCCACCTCGTATGATTGAGCTGAGCCGGCCCTGCAGAAAGCCTGCATTGCAGCTTTGAAGTCTCCCACATTGTCCGAAGCTGGGCCGTTCATTATTTTCTTCGTCTTCTGATGGATGCAGCCTCCCTAGGTTTGAGGCGCCTGAGTCTCCTGGCAATTTCTTCGAAGCGATCATAAGAATCACTACTGTGTTAGCTCCACCTTGAGAGGATGATAGGGAAATTTAGCAGCCCGATCTAAGAGGACGATACGCACTTAGATAGGCAGGTACCTACATGTTTCTTGAATATCACGTCGCCCTTCTTTGTGGATTCTCACGGATATGCTCGGCGCATCGGACGCAGCGTTACTAAGAATGAAATTGTTGCGATATGCATCGGACATGCAGTCACCCCACCATGTCTTTACGTACATGGAGTCCTTTATTCCTGTGCAGGAGTCCGACCCGTTCTGTGCATGTTGCAACCTGCATGGAAGATCATCCCTGCCTCAGCTTCCTCGTCGGCTCTTGGGGAATCATCTTTTCAAGGTTCCGTCCACAGATACGAAAATCCTTCTTCGTTGAACGCTGAAGTCGACACCTGTATCCGATGGTTCGATATTGGCATTGCTCCCACAGTCCATAGCCAGAGAGTGAGGTGATCTAGCCGGAAGTACCTAAGTATTTCGATATCCTAGACTCTACAGCGTATGCGCGCTAATAAGATTGCGCGAGGCTACGAGCTTGGCCCAAAATTTCTCTCCGATCTTAGGCTCGATCCTCGAATTTTTGAGATGCTGAAACTACTTAGCTAAGAAAACCTCAGTCTCTCATATGTGGCCTGTGCCAAAGAGGAGATCACCCGAGCGCATTATCAAGCTCTATTCCATATTGTTGCAAGCTGATTCGTCTGATTTCATTCAGCACAACCTGCCGGACTGCTCCATTCGACTGCCAGGGCAACAATGTACGAAGCAAATGCACCAATTCACTTCACTCTCGGGCTACTGCTCGTAGTGCTTGTCTGGAGGATCTGGAAATTGATTCACTCTTAAGGCCGCCTATCATCCTGAGGATCCAAAAGAGCTCCCATACTGGATACCCAGTGAGTACCGGATTACCGTTTTGGTTGATCCGACAGCTCTGACCAACATCTGTAGTATTAGGTCTGTCGAAATTCTTTACTTTGTAGTCGAGCTTCCAAAAACGGACGATGTCAGGATGATCTTACAGTCCATAGGTCATGCAATTGGGTTCTCCAAGGATTCGTTTATTCTCTTAAAAAACGCACGGTAAGAATTTGAGCCTGAAATTTGATTTGTCCCATTTTCCATTCCATGTCACCGTCGGGCCCTTATGAAGACGTTCGGTATTCACCATCAATGACTCAATATTAAGCCAGGTTGTGGACACAAAAGGACAGCTAAAGATGGGGGAAGGAACAACTTCTCAATACAGGTTTTCAAAATGATGTCGATAGAGTAGCGTCATGCCCGAACTGTTCCAGAATGTCCCCGTGAGGTCTCTTGCTCGACGTCGTATTGCAGATGTATACCGTCCTCGTCGCTCACATCCCCTGTCTTGCCAGCCCGAATGAAAGTTCGCATCAATTTTACGGGCGCTGTTTGGTAGCCTTGGAGGCCTGGCCCATGGTTGAGGTCTTCCAAGTCAGCGTATCGAGCCTTCTTGCCTTTATTGGGCACATTATCGGATCCGAAAGTTTTGCTTTGGCCGGATTCATGGCGTGAGGAGAAACGGAATGAGAACATCAGAGTCACGCGTTTCCAGTTGACTTGGCGGAAAAAGGTCGCTGTTGATGGCTAAACCACTCATCAGTATCCAAACTAGAAGCGGGAGTCGTTAACATGCCATGCAACTAGTGATAACTCCAACGCAGATCTCAACAAATCTGTATCTGTTCAGCCATGACATCCATGGTACATCGGGCAATACCGAAAAGTTCAACGTGCTTACCCAGTCAGGATGGGAGGCATCGTTTCGTATGTCACATCTTTTGGGTCCTGATAGTCTAGTTTCCATTTGTAACAGACGGCTAGGGCTGATGCGATGCACGCTCTGTATTTAATGTTAGATTTATTGAGAGGATGCAACAAAGAAAATCATGAGAATTGACTCACATAACCCCTGTCAAAAACATTGCAATTACTCCAAATTTTCGCTTCCTCGACAATTGCAGCCGGCTAACCCCAGCGATAGGTAGAATTAGGATGAAGACATCAAGCACTAGTCCTACACCGGCGACCCACGGAGCTGCCCACAGGATAATGTTATGCCCTGGACGTTGAATAGCCTGTTGCCACGATTGTTTGGGACCTGGGGCTGTAACTGCGAGATTGAGTATGAGCATAGCGGCGTAGAAGAGAACCGTGAATGTGGCCCCTGCATAGCAACTATATCGAAGCCATTTCATTGGCCTAAACATTTGGATGTAGAGGAGGAAAAAAGTGAGTTTCGCCAACATCATAAACGGCCAATACGGCCAGTTTGAGAAGAATGATGTCTGCAATAATACCTGTGAGACAATTTCCTTTCTTCCAAGCCAGAGTGAACTCACCACAATGAATGCATCACTGGAGATGTCAGCTAAGGTGAGGTCCCACATGTGAGTTCCAAAATGTCCGATGGTGACTGCTATAAACGCAAATTAGAGCCCGAGCTTTTGATCCCGCTTTCAACGAACCGAAGACATTTGCAATGAAGTATATGATGGCGCCTAACTAATGGTCGAGTTAGTTTTCTACCACGAGTTCTAAGCGTTGAATGGAAGAATGAGGATACCGCAGCCGCGAAACAGGTGTCTATCGTGAGAATCATTAAGCCTGCTTCTAAGTGTGGTGTGGACTCTTGTACTCACAGTCGTCTGGAGTGAATTCTTTTACAATTCCGGACTTTGTATACGCTCTGATAGTGGTAAAAATAAACATTAGAGCTACGAGTAGAGACCCGACCGCAATCAACGTCGGCCCGCTACTGTAAGGATTGATGTGATTAGGAATAACCCCTGGTGGGTCTTTTTCAGCGGGGATGGTGGCGAGCTGCGCCGAGTCCATCGTGGTGCTCTACTGTAACACCTTGGGCTTGGATGGTAGACTGTTGAGCAATAGTGATGGCTAGTGTTAGGTTGAAAGGTAGACGGAAGGTAGGAGTAGACGCGAGAAAGGAGAATCAAAGAGAAATAAGATTTTAATAGGGATATTGATGGTGGGTGGCAGTCAGAGAGTATCCTGCATTTCTGCGGCGCATTATCCAAAGTGGGGTTGAAAGAGAAATTGATAACCATCAATGCAAACAGATTCAAAGATCGACTGCCCGCTGTAATATAGTCGGTGTCAATTCGCATCAATGTCAGCACAGAAACAACAAAGCAAGACATGTGTAAAGGCATTGGATGATCTATCATCGTATATTGAAAACGCAATCCTTATCGTGACGATCCCAATCCTTCAACAATTTGCTGCAGCATTCTTTGCAGGGAAAGCAAGAAGGGTGTGAGAGAGATTTCTACCCCGCATGCACGTCGGGAGATACGGGATCAGTTATCGTGGGTTGGCGCCTGGGCTAAGATGAGATGCGATTGGATACTTCATGGTTTTTTGTAGCTGTTATCATCTGTAACCTGCACCCAGCCGCTACTGATGTTCGAAGCGTAAAGTGGGAGCAAGGCTGCTCGGTGAGAGAATTGGGAGTCATGTAACGAAGCGGCACGGGGACAAGCATGGGTTCCGCAATTCATGCATCTCTTTGATCGCTTGTGGCCACCATTCTGCGAATGGTATACTAGCGATCAATATGTTGGATCTTTGCATGAGGGATCGTGCGAGGCTATAGTCTTCGGTTGGTGACCTCACACTCAGCAGTGTCCTGTCATATGCCTGGCCAATTTGTGCTGCACTTGGCAAGCTGTGAGCCATTTCTCCTCGTGGCTGTTATATCCGTGGCTGTAGGCTGCGCATTAACCATTCATTACTGGCAACTTATCTTACCTCTCCTTCTGCGGGCAAGAAATACGTCAATTGGAGCGCTTGACAACTTGAGGTCTACTTACGGTTATACTTGCGCAGGCTACAACAACACAGATATATTATCAAATGGGAATTGAACAGCTGCTATCGCAGAAAGGCTACACGAAACGCTGACTGCTGTCACACGGTAACTTGCAATGTTCTGTACTTCAGTATCTGATTTGGGGCGACTTGGTCTCTGCAGTCATCCAATAAAGGAATTAGCTCTTCGATCTGCGCTCAGTATTTGCAAACTTCCCAATGATTTCAATCTCTGCTCCATTATCATCACGTCAAAGTAACTTAACTTTGCTTTCCTCTGCTACTCGTACCGTACATGAAATAAATGAAGTGCGGCCGATGAGAGTTTTCAAGATGTTCATCTAAGAATTTTGCGGGTCGGTCCGTGCAGGCAAAGCGCGAAGCGGATGATGGACATCCCTTTCTGGGCTTTGCAAAACATTATGTGGAGAAATAATAACACATTGTCATATTCTGCGCATTCATACCTCTTTAAAACATTACCATCTATTCGGCCTTGTGGCCTGTTTCTCCCTTCCACACGCGGGAGCTCTTCCAGATCCATGGGAAGCAAATCTAGGAAAGCTGAGTACGCGCACCTGGAAGTTGCTCAGACTGTGTTCGGGGAACGTGACCACGAAATGGTCCCAGTGAAGTCTATACGAACCTACATCCAGACAGGAGGGGCCCATGGAATGGAAGAGGACGGCATTCATCTCCAATATGAAGTTGATCAAGAGAGCGTTGAAAGATGAAGTGAAAGAGGGCAAAGTCAAGGCTTGTCGTCGCACGCTCAAGGGTCGACTAGGATGTGTATGAGTTATTGATACTATGATTTGAAGTCTCATCATCTTTGACGGCGTTGTCCAGAAGCCAAAATGTTGCGCTTTTTCGAGCGATCTCGTTGACCAAAAGATATTGCTTTCTTTGTGGTGTTTGCTGATGATGAGCTCAAGAATTAAAGCTCCTAATAGAGAGAGAAATAAACACTTCATTGCACCAAGGCAAGGATGACAGAGGCCGCTAAAAGGCGATGGAGACAGTGCTTCAAATTGCGTTTTCATCAGCTTACATCCCAATTGCTGACCTTTAACTGCCCCGCCTCCTTCCCCCCTCCATCTCTTCCAGTATCCTCTTCGTGTTCAAAAGCCTCCCCCCCCTTCTTTCGCGGGCAAAAAGAGGACCGGCAATGTTTTTCTGTGGCTGAGACCATCCCTGAATCATAATGGCCTACATCAAAGTCACCCTATGCGCAAAATCAGGGATATTGGTGTGAGCGACTGACCCCCAGCCCTGCTATGGCGAAATTTCCTTTCTTGAGATCCATGTTGGGATATGATGAGCACGTAGATTATTCCTATTGGACTCGACCCACGGTTGCAGTGACGCATATCTCCGAGTCCTTGGGTCGGACGGGATCCTCTATTTACTCGGTTTGGCACTCCGGAGCGTCGAGAATCCGTCGTCGTGGCAGGCTTGACGCGCTTTTTCCAGCTCCGCATGCCGGTAGCGACGGAGCTGGTGACACTGCAGCGACGGACTTTGATGTGAGACTCCCGCAAAACGATACGCCACTATCAGCAGCTGAAGTCAAAGAGGGATGGCTAGTAAAAAAAGAAAAACGGGAATGGGTTCGGACGGGACGATTATTGGAGATGGAACTGGATGAGCGGGTCGAGCTACGAATGGAAGAGGAAGGGGGACGACGAGGTCAGGAGAGTGGAGATGAAGAGCACCGAGAAGGCCTAGATGCTATTGGATGGTTCAGAAAAAACGGCAGGACCCTTGAGAAGTCAATAAATGAAGACATATCGCTTTGTGACGCACCTGAAACAGAACTATGGCTCACTCTGCACAAGCGCATTCAGCGTTGCAAATGATGGTGATGACCTGAATATCTGATTTAAATGTCGGAGCGGCAACAATACACTTGTTTTTCTTTGAGAATACGCATATGCCGGCACAAACAGCTCGGTGAGAAAGCTGGGCTGCTTCACAGAGCGGGCTGGTGACCGTATGAACACGGGCTCCTTTCCATCGAAGAGTTTGTGATAGGTTCCAGGTTGCATTGATAGGTCAGGATTAAATCAGCCAATTAATGGCCTGCATTCACATGCTACCATGTTTAATTTGACTACTTCAGTAGCAAGTGTCACACTAGTGCCATCTCCAGCAACGGCTTTGTTAGAGATGATGCAGCACTCCTATGTTGAACTACCCCTCATGTGGCAAATCAGTATTCTTCTCAGGCATACAAGTAGCTTTCACAGCACTCTATAGAAAAACAATCAATCCTCCATACACCTAATTCCCACAGGCTTTAGTGCACATAGATAGCTGTCTCTCCTAAATCCTAAGACTATACAATTATTCAGTAAATTCATAGTATGCAAATCATACATGTACACGAGACCACTAAGACCATAATTACTCATTCCCAATACTTAGCCCTTTTGTTGTGTTTGGTCTTCACGCTCTAGTCCCCCTCACGAAGTCTCGAACGAGGTTCATAGGAAATGACCATGAAAGCCTCACTCTTTGCCCTGGATATCTCATCGAGCAGTAAGACTCCAATTTATTGCCTTTTGGAAACCGCGACGAATGATCACTCCAGACACACTCCACAGGAGTAAGAGCTTGCAAATCACGCTTTTGACCGCAAGATAAAGTCAAGGGCCGCCGACAGTATCACGGCGATCTATACAGGCCTCAGGCTTTTCGACGCCTTCCCTATATCTAAAACACTGACCATGACCTAGCCGTCGTAGTCTATGAAGACTTCGAAGACTGGGGGGGAAAGAAAGACTATCATCACGATCTATGAAGAGTCGGAGAATGCCCACCCATCTAACAAAAGCTCGCAATTTTCTTCCCCCTTTCGCAAAAGTGGCACATGAGGCGGGCACTGCGGCGTGCTTGAGTTGCAGCACTTGAGTTAGTCCGCCTGACAACCACAGGGATTTTAGCCTAGCCAACCACGGATATCGTACTAGTCCCAGTGGGGTAACTCTTGCGAGAGTCCGCATTATTCTGCAAGGAAACGGATCCGACTACTTTGTTACTCCAAAACCCGAGAAATTTTCTGCGAAGCGATCTTTGCGGGATCCAAGGGGGCATGTTGTATCGAAAAGTGAGAATCCGCACCTGTCATACTTAACAAAGCAACCTCGTTATCATCATGTCCAAGTCCCTCGTAGGCACGGCTTCTTGCGGCGTCTTTCAAGAACTACACGCTGTCCGGCCCGATAGTGTGTGAATACTGTGACTGCAGTCTAGCATCTGCTTTACACATGCTTCCTACTCACCTGATGATAGTGCGGATTTCGTTCGGAGGAAGTACGAGAAAGATAGGCTGAGGTTTTAGAATACTAACGCAGAGATGTTTGTACTACTGACTCGAGCACTATCTCATTCCCGATGGGCAGATAGGTAGATCGGCAACATGATGGGCAGATCGGCGACACAGTTACCATGCGTGGAGATGGCAGGGTGCCACATTGCCAGCATTTGAAAATGGGTTTTGGTTGCATGCACATAAGCTCATGCCGTTCCCGCTCCGGAATCCTTTTGTACAACGATAAGGAAGTATAGGACTCTGCTCAACGATCTCCTATTCAACAATATACTTTCAGAAAAGTGCTCCGCCCACCTGCATGATTACGCAGTTTTCGTCGATGAGCCCGTGGTAAGATTATTAAGTCTTCAATGTGTTTGCATGTTCCCTCCACAATTTTTGCCTGTTGCAGCAGTCTCATGTTATATGAGTTTCTTCTACAGCTCGAACGAGAGTCCTACCGTATGTCTTTTGAAACCCCTGTTAACCTGTAAACTTAGGAAATTATAGCAATTCCCAATTTCTTTATTTGCTCTCTCTATGACAGACCATATAGCGCCCGCCGGAATAAGCAAAACGACCACCATCCAACCCCCACCAGGGGTGACTATCAACTTTGACGGTCCTAATCCATTGGGGACTACCGCCATTACAGTGACATCAGTGTTTATGGTATTAGCCTTCTTATTCGCAGGCATCCGTGCCTACACGAAGATCAAGATATATCGCAGAGGGTCTTGGGATGATGGTAAGTCTCCCGCTTATATGACTCGGGAACGTCAGATGCCAACACGTCGATAGTGACATGTGCACTTGGTTTGGTGAGTCCGTTCAAGAAGTCTTATGAGCTACCTGGCTTGTGCCAACTATCGTAAAGTTTTCCACCTTGCTCGACTGGATCATCTTTCTTCTGCGTGAGTTTGCCAGGCCACATCGTGTCACCATTCTAATGTGATCAATATGTGAAGAAGTTATAAATGAAGGGTACGGTCGACACTTATGGGACGTGCCACTCACTGTGACCACAAGTGATACTGCTCTCACAGTACGCAGCTTCCTCGCGAACAATGACGAGCCTAACAATGATCTCCAGCTGAGCTATCTTGGTCGTTGGACAGCCATCATCACGTACATCTTCATCAAACTTACATTCTTTATCCTTTACTACAATATATTCAAGCCCTTTCGCTGGTTGAAGATTAGCATTGCTGGAGGTGCGGTTGTTGTAACCAGCGTTTACGTTGCCTTCACTGTCGCCGAACTCATCAGTGCCACTCCGGGAGCAGACCAGACATGGCTTGAGGCTTTAAGCAATGCGCGTGGGAGTGTTCGCATCGACATTTCGATACCAATCTCAGCATGGACCCTGGCGTCAGACATATTTATCCTGCTCCTACCTATTTGCGGCGTGGTGCGGTTGCAGATTTCTTCAAAGAAAAAGGTCGGCCTCTTGATAATTTTCATGGCAGGATTAGGGTAAGAAGATGTCAACGTTGCCACGTTTGAGATGGTTAATGGAAAGCTGACATCCGTGTTTGCCAGAGCCGTTGTCTGCTCTTGCCTTAGTTTTTACTACAGAACACTTTTGGACCAAGATTTATCCTACTCAGTTGCGGGAATCCAGACATTGGTGTGAGTTACACTCAAGCCGGCAAACATCTGGGAGCTGAGGTCTGTCATCTTAATTAGTATTGTCGAGCTCTGCGTCGGAATCTGTATTACCTGCCTGCCTTCTATCTTGGTCTTCATACGACATATCTTACCTTCCGTGAAGTCATTGCGCTCGCAATTCCCCCCCCTCAGCAACCTTCGCGGCAGCTGGTCTCTCCGCCAAGGTTACGCCTCTCATGGGGATAACATTCACCAAGATAGAGCTATCATCAGAAGCGGGCCCTATCAAAATCTCGACGACCGAAGGCTAGAGGTCAAGGAGAGCAGAGCATATGATCTTCCACTATATCCCGCACAAGCCGTCAAAATGGAAGTGGTAGCAGAGCCTTATGGGGACATCAGTGATGACAGGATTCATTTGAGGGTAGATCTGGAGCAAGGTTGAGACATTTAAAGCCTAGCAATTGGAGCAGTCCCTTGCCTAGGTTCTGATAGATATCTGAAGTACCGATATGGGTTGAAGTAATCACATTTTGGTAGGGGACTTAAGTGTAGAGTCTAAAAGCGTGCATCGAGGTATGAGGAACATATCTTGTTATGGATTCTCTAGTGAGGAGCGGGGACCAAGGAGATGCGGGACCCCTTCTAGGGCGAAATCGGGATTTGCGATCGAAGCGAAGCTTGATTGACTATTAATCGTGCCCTACAAGCACTTGCCTCGTTCCTCGGCAAGTGTCTCGGTAACAGTGACGCTAAAATAAAAAAATGAAAGACTTTGGATTTTCATTTGGGTTTTCTCGCCCAGAGCCTGAGCACAACAGCCAGGACCGCGAGGACGGAGCTTACAAGGAGAAGGACGGAGTACTGTTGTAAAGAATATGATAAGACAGGTAATCGGAAAAGAACGAATCAGGGTCTGCCATGCGGGGAGTATTAGAGACGTAGGTAATGAGCTACATCCGTCGTTGCAGAGGTCATATTGGGAGCTTTAGAAAGATAAGGCGGGGAAAGCTAACAATCAAAGGGTACAAGCTGGTAATATAAATCTGCCTCATCTGTTACTAGGCGGGAGAATGGCAAGTCGAGAACAAGGCTGTATGCTTGCGCACGGCCATGTAGACCAACTGCATGCTGCTTCGCCTCTTGGGATCGCTGAAGGACCGTCTTTCATCTAGCCTTTTGTTCAACTGTTTCTGCGGTAGGTACTATCATATACGCTCTTGCGAACGATTGCGGTTGACTCGGTTGCAACAGAGCTGAGATACTACAGTAAGCTGACATGCAGCAGCAGCGCGGATCGGTGCGCACGATGGCGGTGCAGATCTACCAAGAACGGAGAGGAAACCATTCCTGGTACGTGCCCATTGTCGAGCCCATCATATGTCTAAAATTGTATGGACGCAACCTCATAGCATGCTGCCCGGGATATCTTCCGTACGGCAAGGTGAGGAAAATCCCGAAATGAAGTTCCAAGAACCTCGCCGATCAAACTTAAATATTGACCGTATAGGTTCAAGTTTGGCAGTAGCAACCGCTTTGACATGGAACGACCCTTGTCAGGTGAAATATAGCAACATGAATCGAGAAAGGATCCAGAGGATTCAGAAAGGAATGGGGATTTTTCGACGTTCCTCCTTAGTAAAAGTGGGAAGTGGCCCAACCTACGGTCGTGGCTTGGCAAGGTACACACATTGATGTAGTTACCCCATCCTCCTAGCAATAGGTACTTTTCGGTCCACTTGATCCAACCAAACTATTCAACAGCGAGAACTTGTTGGTTTTGAGGATTTCTCCCGCCAAATTGTTCCTTTGATGCATGATCGATGACTAGTTCTCTTACATATGTATATATCGACAGAGTACACGCTGCAGTTCTACAGCTTGCACACAAAAGGTGGGCAAAGTGAGGTATTCCCCGTCAGTCATGATACTATCGATCTTGCTTCTTATAGAACGCCATACCTGGCATATGCCGTCTGCTTTCTTCCATCATTGCCGTACAGATTTTGCATTATCCAAGGACCTCTTACTTGCAAACTACGCAGGGACGTCTGACCCTTGGAACATGTACTGAGTCCTTCTAATTATTGTTTTGCTCATCACCTTATACACTACCCAACCGCCGCCAAACAGCACCTCCAGACCAACAATAAGTGATATAAACGCTTACGCACCCTGCGGCCTTTGCAAGGTTGGGGGAGCCACAGCTACACCAAGTTCCAGCGTCTATGGTCTCGAAATTGTGGGAGCCACAGCTACAACAAATCCTAGTACTGCTTCATCAACCGCGTCTTATGTCGTGTTCATCGCGGGGTCGATGACAACTTGCATTTTGGCGAACGGTGCTTAAACGACTATTTCAGGATATCCGATCGATCTCTCGGAACCCTTCTCAGTTCTATGGCCGGCGTCAATCCCAGCCTCAAACTTCCAACCAACTGCGGTTGCCTCGCTTATATCTTTCCTAGGACACTGGGCTTGCACTGGAGGGATCGAACATGTGGGCGCCACAGGTATACTCGATGGTATCATACAAACAGGAACACTACCGTTATCAATAATGGAATTCAACTGTAGTATTCATTATTTCAGCCAAAGCTTCAAGTACACCTTTCGGGACACCGATTCCTTCAGCCGAAGCGCCCAAATCCCGCTCACGTCATCGCCGTCTAGACGAACCAGCAAAGATTGGCATTGGGATAGCAGTTGCAGTGGCTCTCATAGGATCACTATTACTGACGGTGCTTTTGTGGCGCAGATATCGTAGAACCAAAATGGCAAACATTTTGAAAGCAGAACACACAACATCGAATGATGTTCAGCCACATATTCAGCAAAACCATAAGCTTGAACATGAAGACAGGAGAAGACATGAGCCGGAACTGGAAGAGAGGAGTCGTGAATTGGGTGGAGCGAGGAGGATATACGAATCGTTCGAGTAAAATGATCAGGGGCTATCAATTGGCGTGGTACAAGAACTGCGAGGCGAGAAATTTGCAAGAGAGCTGAAGCTGCCAAGGGGTAGGGTAAAAATCGAGCATCTCACGTTTCAAGTGAACTGGATCAATCTGTTAGATACGCTTCTGTTCTTTTTCGGAGAGGTCCCGAGACTTGGTCGAAGACATTGCGCCCGACATTAACCAAGAACTACGCCGATCACGCATCATTGCCAGCCCTGACCATATTGGTCACTTCAGACTGCATTCGAACAAGTAGAACTCTCCCGCATTGTTGGGATCTATATAGGCGTTATTTCTGGCCGTCCAGAGAGCCGCCGACGCCGTTTTCTCGTGGCTGCATCAAGCGAGAACAGGCCTGAGCGAGAAGCCGCAATTCCGCATGGTGCTACCGACGGGGAGATCCAATATTCCGCTCTACCAAAGACGAATGAGACCCCGCCATGAGCGTGAGGACGCGGGGCATTGCAGATTTGTCGAGTAACTTAAACATGCAACTAAATCCAAGCACTCCCTGGATGCGTGCACAGCCAACCATTTTTTCCCTGTCTCTTTATATATTCCGTCACTTCAAATTGGGCGGTCACTCCGTTCTCTGGTTCTGATATCGCTCTAGCTCAATTTCCAACACATCATTGTTGCCTGTCAGCCTTCTACCGACATTACCGAATAATAGAACCTGCCATGGACTTAGACTGAATTGGTCTGCTTGCGATACCAAACCAGTATAGTCTACATCTTCCAGGGTCACTGCAACGAAGTTTCAGATGTTTTGCGCCTTCGCATTCCTACCGGTACAAGCTCCTTCTATGTACCTTTCCACTTATGGTGGCTGCTTTAGATCATTGACATAAACGAAAAACTTAAGTCCATACGTCTATCAAAGCCCAGGATTTCGCCACCAGAATGACATCAATCTCAGCAAGCTGCTGATGGCAACATCCCAGAGATCGCATTGCTGGTGTGGTGATATGGATTCGCTTTCGGAACCCAGCGGCCTAGTCCTTGACGCTGAGCGCGATTCCGTTGGTACAGGTCACATCATCCTCACGTGTACGATACAACAGTAACTTTAGCTTGTGTCCAATACTGATTGTCTTCGAGGTGGGGGACCGGATGCCTGGGCTGTGTGGTACACTGGACCTAACCACAACATGACCAGCGATAATTCTAGCTCAACAACCAAATATACACTGGCTGGTACTATGGTCTCTAGTGTAGCGAGTAATGATCGCTCGATGGTGTACGCTGCAATCTCTTTATCGAAAACACAATGCCATACACGACAACGTCCATCCGATCCACTACAAGGCTCTCATCTAAGACACTACCACCATCTGCTGGACTCTTACCCACTTCGACTACAATCATCGTTTCTACCATGGATCCAGTTGTGGTAGTAAATGTGTTCTTGCTATCTGTTCTCCGTTGTCGGACATACCGGCCAAGGCTTTTGTTAGAGACTGCGGCACCTAAAGCGGTGAAATCTGACTCCAATGATCAATCCCACAACATATCAGGAAACGCGCAGCTACATCTACCACAGATCGCTCAACGTGACCCCGTTGAGTACCCGAGGCAACAAATGGAAGCGGATCACGTGCGATTTGAAATGCATCGAGCGCCGCTTATTCATGCGCCGATTCCACCGCCACGGCTAGTTTCCTCGGCAGGTCTCCTAGTTGGCCGGAACAGACTAGTTCACGTGCTTCGCCGCGGAAAAAGATTGTACTATGGCTTTGAAGGAGACAAATTTGAACGAAGAACCATTTATTGGTGCAGGATAGGCGCATCCAGAGCTCCTGGCTGACCCTATATCCCTCGGTCTTCACCGAAAGACCAGAGCCAGCATGAAACACGGCTGGGAAATCCAAGAGTATGAAAAAAAAACCAACTAAGCGCCAGTCCCACTGTGCCAATCAGATAAGGCTGCGGGGCGGAGTTGAGGAATCGGATTCACCGTCCCCTGCTACGCAGATCTGCTTCCACTTGGAGCGCGCCGTACCGTCACACCGGAGGTCAGCTTTACTGTAGAGATACGGCTCCGGCGCAAGCGAACCAATGATTTTCCGAGTCTTAAGATCCCATCCGATCGATTGGCATGGATTGATTACATATCATTTCAGCTCAAGCACACGGCCTTTCCCATCCATCTCGGCAGAAAGTGCTTTGGTAGAATTGTCGGAAAGGTGATGTAATGCCAGTACCTACCCCTCCCTTGGTTGACTTCTATATCTTTGGGCAAGTCTTGCTCTCTCAATCCACCAAGAAGTGTTATGCGACATCGACCCGAAGGCCCCGCCTGACCCTCCAACCATTCCTTCTTCACTACCCCATCATCAGCACCCTTCCCCCTTCAGATAACATATAAAATGATATACCACACCTCGTCCAGCGCCAAAAAACCCAGCACGTCGCGGCGCCTTTCCTCCCCAGAGCCCGTCCTGCTCGCCATTTTCTCCGCCCTCGCAGTTTTAGCAGTCGCACTAAGGTTCTGGGCGCGGAGAATCCTGAAACTCCGCTTGGACCTGAGCGACTACCTTCTCGTCCTTGCACTGGTTGGCAAGCTTTCTTGGCCCCTCGTTGTGGTATTCGCCTCCTGACGTGGAACCAGGCCCTTACGCTAGCAGAGGTCATCCTGCATTTTCACGGTAGGCGTCCCGGTCATCGGCGAACGTATCTTGAGCCGACAAAAGCGCGCTGAATTTTTTTTTTAAAGTCTTGACAAGAGTCGGGGATGAGAAGGTGTTCAATAGAGTGCGTCTTTGGTTTCCGGATTCCCAAGAACGAATTCTCACAGCGTACAGCTCGAACCGATCCTGTGGGTTAGCGGCGTGACGCTCATCCGTTCCTCCATCATCCTTCTCTACATCCGTATCTTCGCCACTCGCTTTTTCCGCCTTACCTGCTACACCATCCTAGTGATCAACACAGTCTTCTTCATTGGCGCATTTCTCGCAAACGTTTTGTTCTGTCTTCCTGTGGCGTGCTTCTGGGACGCGGGCAGGGCATGTGGTTCATGTGGCGATGCCACTTTGAGTTATATCTTCATCCCAATTATCAACCTGCTTTTGGATGTCACTGTGGTAGTGTTGCCCATGCCCATATTATGGGGTCTGCAGATGGCAGTGAGTAAGAAGGTAACGTTGGGTGGAATTTTTGCCCTTGGTGGCGCGTAAGCTCTGCCCTGACTTTGGCCCATACATCTTCTTTACCTGCAGTCATACTAAGTGCCTGCCTCAGTATTTGCGTCATAACAGCTGTCCGACTCCAGAACCTAGTGAAGACTGCCTTGCGCCTGGTATTTTGCGAAACGAGCCTTGGTGTCATCAACGCCTGCCTACCTGTCTTGAAACCTGTATAGCTGGGCCCATGACTTGATAAAAAGGCTAGGTGGCGGGAGAGGTACCTATCTATTTTCGAAGTCTGGTAGTGTGCCTATTGTCATGCGCATGAGTCAAATTTCGCAGTCACGGTCTGGCAGACGCGCTGGGAGCGAGGGGCTGAACAAAACGGTTCTCACGGGAAAGCTGAGGAGACAAGAAGCTGGTACCACGCTTACGACCAGAGCAGAAAGACTTCTAGGGATGGAAGTGCCCACCAGTCATCTGCAGCGGGATGTCGTCGTTGAGAGTGCTATTTGCAATGTTTGAACACCGCTGTTCGACTAATAAAAGGGAGAGCGCCGGTTGCATTTTGGACGTTGGGGATTCGGACTATCGCCACAGCCAGCGCCTAACTTCGTCCAGTCTGTCCGAGTAGCAGACCTCAAATCGGGTTTCTGCTTGATTTCGAAGCTCTGGAACAGCAGCTTACAAGGCTATATACTTGAAAACAACACAGCTGGGTTCACCCAAACCCAATAGCTATCCCACCTGTAACGTTGAAACAAGAAGGCTGAATGAGGAGTAGGAAACCCTACACGCCTAACGACTAGATGCAAGCGAGGTAATTACGTCAATTCTGCAGATTCACGGATCAGCTACAAGCGAGCCAAGCGTCATCTAATCCATCTCGCTTAGCATCCCTCCAAATGCTGTAGATCAGGAGGGAACATGGCCAAAAGCGGTGATTAAAGGCGGTATACCGTCTCTCTAATCTTCACGTCGAGTCCCTCGGTCGTATCCTATAAGCATCAGCATGATCCGGGGCCAAGACGAGCAGAGGTGGGCCATGGGTAAGGGAAATCTGGCAGTGTGCTGACGGCATGTACAGGGCAAAACTTATCCATCTATGCACTATGGGATGCATTCAAATGAGATGAAGAGGTTGGTGACAGGCAGGATTTCATTTGGAAGAGATGTTTTGTAGCACTCACTGCATGTGGACTTACCTCGACAGCATTCACGAACGTGGTATGCTTCACCACCGTACGCCCATCGATTACACTTTCTACATACTGTTCTGTTCTTCAGCCGAATATCGTCGTTATGAGCGGCCAACTCCAAATACTTCTGCTTTAAGGGCAGAAGCTGAATCCATCGATTGTTTGAGGAAAAGAAAGATTATTATTGCGATCTATTGAGTGACATCTTAGGTCTTTACTGTTTATAGAGAATAATCACCTATTTACTAAAAGCTTATGGTCTTCTCCCCTTTTCCTCAAAATGGCATAAGCGGTACCTTAGGCACTACGGCGTGCTTGAATTGCAGTACTTTATTTGGTCCGGCTGACACTCACCGAGATTCTAGCCTAGCCAACCACCGAATCATTATTATTGCTCTAGTCACAGTGGAGTAATCATTAGGAGAGTCCGCATAATCCTGCAGCAGGAAACGGATCGGACTACTTCATTACTTCAAAAAGAGATGTTCTCCGAACCGATCTCGATGGGATGCAAGGGGGCATTGTGTATCGAAAAGCAATGTCCATTGCGGATCCGATCCGATCATAAGAAATTTGGCATATACTGCGACTGTGGTCTTGCATCGGCTTCACACATGCTTCCTACTCACCTGATGATAGAGCTGATCTCTTTCGGAGGAAGTACACTGCAAAGAGAATACCGGAAGGAATAGGCTGAGGTTCTGGTGTTCTAAGGCAGAATTATTCGTCTTATTGGCTCGAGCGCTACCTCTTTCCCGATCGGCGTTAGGCCGAGAGACAGATCGGCAACACGACTGGCAAATCGGCGATAAGTTTGATATGCATAGACGCAACAGGTTGCTATGCCAGTGATTGAATATGCACACGGGTCATGCTTGTATCCACACAAGCTCATGCCGTCATTGCTCCGAAACCCATGAATACGGCGATAAGGGAGTACACCACACTCCTCAACAATTTCCTTTTCATTCGATAGGCTCTCAGCCCAAGAAGTGCTCCGCCGACCCGCATGGCCGCGCACTTCTCACTCTTCTGCTCAGCCTTTCTTCGATGGGCCCGTGGAGCAGATGACCCGGACTCCGTGCAGGCCCATGAGTTCTTACCCCACAACACCCACAGCCAACACATTCTCCTCTACTCCTATCACTCACAATACTTGCACCTTTTTCGCTCAGAGCTAGAGACTGTCGGCATATTGGTAGCCATTTTTGATGAAACGTTACTTAAGCGGCCATATCGATCGTCCAAAATTCCATATTATAAGATCGGCGGCAACACTGAAGCTCCCTCCGTCATGCCCACAGTAAAATCACCTTCAGTCACACCGGTAGCGTCCTCCAGCAGCGAGCATCCCGAGACTGTGACCGGGTTTATACCAGAAGCTTTCATGCTTGTCTTCGCCGGGAGCCTTCTAATCGTGATCGGTGGGGTCTTCCTGACATGTTTTTGGAAGCTAAGAAGGGGCAAAAAGAAGCATCGAGCAAAAGCAGCGAAAGTCGCAGAAGGACAGATCTACCTTCAGCAAAAGGCAGAGCTGGACGCCGCGTGCGGTAGGCAGGAGCTGGAAGCTAGTTGCAGGAGTCATGAGGTGGATGGAAGAGATGCGTGTCACGAGATGGTAGGAGAAGAGACAAGACTGAACGTACCTAGTCTCGGAAGGATCCACGAGGCACTGGGGGAGGAATGTGCCAGAGAAATCGATGGTTCGCAGAGACAGTAAAGCGTCTGCAGATGCCTTTCACGAAATAACCGTCGCTGACTCTGGCGAGCGGGTATTCGCTCTTCGTCCCGAGAGTAGTGCGTAAGTGAGCGGACTCTGTTACTCGTACAACCATATGAGCCAATGCAGGGAGCGATCTGGAACCTCTCACCAACGATCGATGCGGTGGGACAGTGGATTGACGAGCCTCGCAATCCAGTGGTGACTCAATATTCGTAAATCTCCGTTGAATGTACTCGGTGTTCAGGATCCATGACACGTTATACAGACAAGTCATAGTGGCGATGGGGTTATCTGGCCTGCTTGTCTAGGGTTTGGTTCTGCAGATCGTTCTTCCTTGTCCGATCTATTGAATAATGCACTGCTATTGAGTGGACGGATGAAGATCTAATGCTCGAAGGAGCAGCTGTATAAGTGTGTGCCGCTTCAAGCCCCCGCCTAGGGTTTGGCAAACTACCGTTCAAGAAAAGAGAAATGTGGATGCTGGCTTAGTGGAACTTTTTATCTCAAAGGCATAGAAGGCATAGAAGCGCAACCCGTGCTCTCTCTCACGTTGTGTGTCTGAAGCTTGGCCTACCCTCAGCTCTTTCATGAAAACTCCACAGCTAGCTATGTCCATATCCAAAGAACGAAGTCATATCCAGTCAGTCTATGCTTTGATCTGATTTGGGCTTTCAACCAGCACCTGTTTCATATGACTACCTAGGGTGTACCTTACATGCTAGGACGGGGCCGCGATTTGGCATTTGAAATGTCCTCTGAGCTGGGATGGGGCGGCAGGGTTCTGCGGGGCATTCGCGGCCATAGTGGGCTCCTTATCGCGTTTCTGGGCATGGTTTTCAAAATTCTGAGCCTGATGCTACATCCTAGTTCCCTTGTATTGGTCCCGTCTTAGCAAAGACTATTCGGTAGGGGGTCATTCAGGAAGAACACGAACGTCTTGGGTTCCAGGTATAATCCCGACAAACCTCCAAATCGTCGAAGACCCCAGATCTCATCGACTCTACTCGTGTTGATTGCGCCCGCCTACCATTCTCAAGCTACCCCAGGCTCTGGGCCAAACAGCTTAAAGCCACCCGGTACACCGGTTTGGAAGAACCCTTCGGGATCGTATTTTTTGCTGACCGCTCGTAGCTGGGCTTTGCTCGCTGGTCCGTAAGAGCCGATGGGGTCCTGAAAGGAGGCAGCGTAGTTGAGGTACTTGAATCTATCGAAAAGCCCGGCTGCTTTTGTAGCTTCGTCGATCTTCTCGATCAGAGCCTGCGTGACGCTGTTGACGGTAGCGTCATCTTGTGCCTGGGTCCAGGTGACGGAGAGAAGACACAGCACCAACGGGTCCTTCGAGTCTTCCAGCCCTAGTGAATTTCCAGATTCTACCACTGGCATTCTCTGGAAGATGAGGAAATATGCTATTCCGGGTATGTTTTTGATAGATTCTGTAGTGGAAATCCAAAGCTGATACACCGTCTCGATAATCGCAGCTGTTGGGCGGAAAACGGTGTTCACGTAGATCCCTCTTGTATATAAATCAGCTACATTTTTGCGAACGTCATGGAAATTTTGTCTGCATCATCTCACTTACCGAGAGTTCTTTGCTTGGTTCGACTCAATTTCGTTCACGAAGTCAATATGATTCCCAATCCTCATCGTATTTTTAAGCTGGGGCTGAATCGACGTGAACGCTTGGAAGATAGGTGGATTCACCACGGGTTGGGTATAATGAAGCCCGATGGAGACGACGACCTTCTGATAGGCTCCCACATATCCAATGGCGCAAATGATCTCCGCGTAAGGATCCGATTTCGTTAATTGCATAAAGCGCTCGAAAGCTGAAAGCTGTTGCGGGACAGTACTGGAAGGATACGCAATAAAACCACCCCAAAGTTGCCCTTGGGGGTACGTTTTCAGATCAAAGCGAGTTACTATGCCAAAATTATTGGAGCCTCCTTTGAGAGCTCTGAATAGGTCAGGTCGTTCGATAGCATTGGCATTAACGATTGAGCCCTCTGCAAGGACTACCTCCATATTGACGACATTGTCGCAAGCAAAACCCCTCTGTCCCAAGTAGAAAGAGATCCCACCTGTGTAGTATTTTAGTCATGACCATTCACACGAGGGACAAGCCAAGGGAATAAACCAACCTCCAGTCGTCAAGCCACCAACTCCAAGGCTGGTACCTCGACCACCTATCGAAATAAGACCTGTGAACTCGAGCTTTTGGTACACATCACCCCAAGTGGCTCCACCCCCAGCTGACAAAATCTTTGGTGTACTCAATGGAAACTTTTCACCCGCAGCATCGACTGATAGATATGGAAAAGAGTAGTCGCTATTAGAGGAGCCGGAACTGTCGGGCACAAACGGTACATTGCTGGCAGCTGATGAAGAAGGAAGACCAGTGGAAGCGTCTGAGTTATTTTGCAACAACATGTGGCCAAGCGTGTCTGCTGTATTAAGGCTCACGGCGTTCATGCCACTCAAGTCAATGGTAACAGCATTGTCGCGATTGGCAGCATTAGCAATCGGTGTGTGACCTCCGCCTCGGACTGCAGCTTTGGCTCGCAACTCGCAGATGGTCTTGACAATGCGCGAGATATCCGAAGCGCTTTTCGGAAACACTATGCATTGAGGAGCGAGACGAGCCTGTTGGTAAAAATACGAACTGATGGATGCAGCATAAGAGGCGTCTTGTGCGCATGACACCTGGCCTGGGAATTGAGATTCTAGACTGGAGCACAAATTGGACTTCTCAAGAGATGCTGCCATACTGTAGGAGACTAATGGCTTGAACCGGGTTTCCCGCAGCAATGTACGTGTAGCCTTTGGTTGGCGGCTGACAAATGTTTGCGAGTAGGCTTTGCACTTGCCCTAGAGTAATTGACAGGAAGGAGTGAGGTGTCTTTTCCTGTCAGACCTGCGATTTGTGACCTGTCCTTATCGGATGCGGTAGCTATGGCGTCCGATCCGACTTGGGATAGAACGATTACAATCGACGGCAATGGATGGTAAGCAGCGGAGTTTGGCCTCAAAGCAGGAATCTTTCATGGCATAGAGCGATTTTGAGAAGTGAAATTTATGAATTTATGTGAGAGGTCTCATGGAATCCGCTGCAATGTCTCAGGGAATAGCAGACTAGCCATGCACGGGACTCAAAAGGATCCTGGATTTCTGGAGGATGGCATTGGCGGCCTGCTGTTGCCCGTTGACAAGGATTGTAGAGCCCAATCAGCTCTTGGATTGACATCCATCCATGTGGACACTCCGAGATTCCCGGAAAATTGGGAATTGAATAATCACACCATGGATCAAGACTTCCAAACAACATGCTTTCTGCAAACCGGTCTGTCTGGAAAGTTTGTCACATTGGTCACTCCGGTGTTTCTGGCCTAAAAAAATTAATACATACGGTCTTCTAGCTAAGGATGTCATACTGATACAGACGTCAGCAAGACTGACTCGCTGCATTTTTCAGGGAAAGATTTGATACCCAGCTGTGAGCTGATGACAGCAGTGGAGATGGCAATTGAAGAATGTTGATGGTAATAATGACATCTTGTGCGTTTAAGCTTTTTCACACGGTACGCGTAGTGTTTATTTTGTTTAATTAGTTGGAAGGGAAATGACCATGTCGGTATCTCTCGGTATCTCTCGGTATGTCGGTATCTTATCTTGACTGTTTCCAAAGCGGTAAGGTATGAGAGTAGGAATGAATCTTACGTAAGCGAAGGAAATATTATGATTCATTACTCGCTCCTTCCCCACTTTTTCAAGTTTTCAAATTTCAAGCCAGCCTCCCCTCCGTATCATAACCGTCATCTGGCGTCATCAGCCAGCACTTGAACAACACCACTCCTCACTAGGGTCAATATAACCATCGTATCATTCATCCCTCGCACTTCGCGCGATACAAGATTCATACATTTCAAAACGGACCAATCACTTTCCCAAGCGTCTATGAGAATGGGGAGAATCGGTGATGGCGATGTTCATGCCGCCTACGTCGAGTTTCGCGCAAAGGAATCTGACAAGGTATTTTATCATCTTACATTCATCGTACATCCATCTCATACACCCTGTACTGTCTGCTCCAGCTCATCTATCAATCAATCTATCTATCTGATCAATTCTCCATCAATACAACATACATACATCCATCCATCCATACATACATACCCGGCAATTATAATAATACAAAGTACTGATCAATCAATCAAAAACCATAACAGTGTCTCTCGGCGCAATGCATCTACTGTCAATCCGTCCGTGCAAAAAACACCTCCCGTCAGCGTCAACACTTGCTCGAGTGTCCCAACTACCTCAGTGCCATGAAAGAGCACAACCCGGACAATCCCATCCTCCACGAATCCATCAACGGCACTCCCACCGTCACTCCCTCTTCTGCCAAACAACCCAAGAAGCGTGATCACGACACCATGATCGGCTTCCAAGGCGACTCCTCCGCCTCCCGTTCCTTCCCCATCCCCAAACCCGTCCTCGAACGCGACTTCCAAATGAGCGTCCAGTTGAATCCCAAGATCAGCGTTGGGCCGGGCATTTGGGGACAACGCAATTGGGTCGGATACATCTCCGGTCACTGGAATGGTCGTTGGGGCAAAGGCACTGTGGTGGTAAGTCTGCTGCTGTGCTCGTCGCGTAGCGAGCAATGCTGACCCTACGGCCTCACGGCAGCCTGGTGGACAAGACAAACAACTCGTCGCACCCGACCTCTCCACCCACATCGACTCCAGCTACCTCCTTCAAACGCACGACCATCCTCCCGCCTACATTTCGGTCAGGAACGAGGGATGGCGCGTGGGGCCAAGGGACACTCTAGAGAAGTTGGATGACCCGACCCAGGCAGATGAAGTTGACCCCAAGTCATACTCTTTCAGGCTCTACATCCATATGGAGACCGGCGACTCGAGGTATCTGCATCTGAACACGGGCATGTGGATCGGCAGTGGCATCCGCCGTGGCACTGAAGGTATGTTGGAATCAACCCAAACGCTAGCAGTGGTGAAAGCTGACCGACGTCTTCCGCAGTCATCTACGATGCGTACCGCGTCATCTAAACCTCCTACCTGAACAGCCATGACCACTTCACGGCTCCCATCTCCTCAGGTCACACCAATTTCAGGTTCTAATATTGGCGCCGAGAGTCTCAGGGCTTTCATTTTTCTTTCCGGTGCGATAGCATTGGCGTCACGTCCCTCCTGGGCCTTTCTTTTGCCCGGCTCATACTGCTCATGCTCATGCCTTGACTAGCATGCCTTCGGATATGGCAAGCTTCGAGCTTCTGATTGCTTGCAGAAAAGCCACATAAAATGTTCAGCAGCTACAGTGTATGTCAGAACTTTCGGGCAATTGTTTCCAAGTACCATTGCTCCATGATGTTCATTGAATATTGCTCAGCCAATTTCCCGCCAACTCAGCCTATTGGAGCCGAGCACAACATGTAGGCTTCGCTACCGATGCGATGGGATATCCTTCAACTTTTATACACAGTTCCTCCCATCGTCCTCCCAACATCCTTCCACCCTCCTACCCCATCTCATCTTCCCATCTCATCACCCCATCTTACCTCCCACACTCAGCCCCAACGTCCCTCCTCACCGCCCCCCCTCGGACGCGCTCCTTTGACAACTACAGGTGAAACACAGGTGAACAGGTGAAAGGTGAATCCTGCCTTACCACCTCGTTACGTACCGTACGTACGTACGTCAACATCAAAACACCACCGTGACATCGCTACTCTCTTTCTCAAATCGCCACTTTCTTTAATCTGTATCTTCTCGTCCCTGCGCGTTGTCAAAGTTGACCGCCTCCCTTCTCTCAGACCTCGAAGCACTCACGCCATTCAATCCTCGAAGCACGCATGCCTTCTCAAATCACAAAGCACTCACGCCATTCAGACAAATATCAATGCACTCTTCGAAGCACCTAAGCATCCTTCAAATACGCATGCCCTTTAAAAACACTCACGCCCTTCAAACACTCACTCACGCCCTCCCAAACCCTCTCCCTCACTCACACCGTCTCAAACACTCATACCCTTCAAACCAAAGAAGAAACAGAAATCGAAGCACCCCCGTGTCGTTACAACTCAAGGGGTATTCAAGGGAGGTGTTGCTTCGTCAGTCAAGTGGCCGAGTTGCACCCACCCGCCTTTATTTTTTTCCGAGGCCGCTTTGCAACCCGCCTTCCTAGCCCGCTCTCCAGCCGGGAACGTGCTTGCTTGCGGGCCTGTGCTCGTGCCAGTGCTTTGTCATGAACAGTCCAAGCTCCATGACAGCTCAAGGCGTTGTAGCGCCAGGCAGTGTTGGATAATGCTGCTTGAATAATGCTGGTTGGATAATGCAGGCCGGATGATGCAGCGCCGGATAGCGCGCACGGCGACATGCTGGCCTCTGGCAAGATCCTCCAGCATGGCGACGGGCCGTGATCATTCTTGCGTATTTTGAGATATCTTGGCACATTCGATGATGTTGATACATGGTGGTGTGTGGTGGTGGTGGTGGTGGTGAGTCAGGCTAGGATGTTGTTTCGTGGGTGGAGGAGGGGGGGGGGGGGGGGGGGGGGGCGTGTTGATGCGGGTGGTTGTTTTGATCAGGGTGTGGTGGTGAAGGTTTGCTGAAGGAGAAGCGGGGGAAGGGGGTGGGGTCTGCTGAAAGGGAGGGAAGGGGAGAGGGGGAGGGGTTTGCGGTTGAGGTTTGCGTGGGACGCTCTGGTGGGTGTATATTGATGGGATTGGAATGGAATGGGATTAGAATGGGTTTGGGATTGGATTGATCCAGTATTGATCTGGCATCGATCTCGTCGTGGTTCAGAGCACTGGTAGGTGGTACGTCTCTCGGCTGTCGCAGCGGCTTGATCACAGACGGACTTTACCGGTCTCGTTTTGAATCAGCTGCAGCTGTGTTGGGGTTGGTCTATTCGGTGTTCTTTCATCTGTTTTTGCGTTATACATCTGCCTATTTGCATTAATTTTTATTTATTCTGTTGTATTCTATATTTATCGTACATCCCTCCAGCCACGGTATTACAGCAGGGCTGATACAAACAGCATGAAACAGCGTGAGGAATATGCCCCTTCTCTACCATCAACGAATAGCAGCCTGCAGCGCTAGCAGGGAGTGGAGATCGTGTCTTCTTGAAATGTATTAAAGCTTGTAAAGGGGGATTAAGCCGTGTGCTACGGGGGCGCGGTGTGAATTTCCCCCGCGATGGGGGTTTTCGTGGCAGGCGGGTCAGACGACTCGGTGGATCTGCGTGAGCTTTCTGGTCTCCTCGTGTTGGGGTTCGATACCGATTGTTGTTCTCTGCTTAGCTTTCCATCTAGTCAGAAGCGATGTCGGCGCTGGCGGGACCTCATTCACTGACTCACTGACTCACTCACTTGCTCGCTCACTCGTTCACACCGTCATGATGATCAGCAAACCCAGTGCGGACGCCAACACCGAATACAGCGATACCATCGCGGAATGATCTCCAAACCCAGTGAATGCCGCAAGTCCAACCCCATCAGTAGGCCCGGCCGAAGAGAGCGTAACAGTGCTATTGCCAATATCCAGAACACCAGACCCCTGCAGGCTGATCGGCGTTCCAGAAACCGTAACGCCCGGGCCACCCGCGGAGATCGTAGTACCGTCGATTGAAAACGCGGTAGGATTCGCAGTGAAGACTTCCCCCGGGCTTGAAGGAGGTTCGACCGGTTGAGTTTCCGGCACTGTGACTGGTGGTTTTCCTGTTGTTTGTGCTGGCGCTGGCAGATGCCGATTTAGAGCTTGTGAAGGCGAGGAGTCTTCGTTGCCGGTGGGCAAGGATGCTAGAAGCATATTCAGTTGCTGCAAAGTTTTTATCAAGGGTAACACAGAGTGAACACACTGTCTTGAGCCTGCGCCGTGCTAGATGCCCCAGCTCCTTCAGCTTCAGGAGTAACTTCTGGCGTCGCAGTGACAGCGATAGCACCCGGTGCTGCTGGAGTGGGACATGCACCGGGATGGAAGCACCCTTTTCCAGTGACGGTGAAGGTCGTCGAGACGGTTAGGTCTGGCTCTGTATATTGGGCTTGGAAAGGAATGATCAATTGCGGACTTAAACTCTCCGGAGAGGCTGTAGCACCTGCCGTAGATTGAGGAACTCCTCCCGCAATCCCCGATTCAGGAGTGGCCGTAGCATGGCAAAAGTAATTCGAAAAACCGATCGAAGGTCCTCCTGGAAAGCAAGACGCTAGGCCAGGAAATTTCGAAACGTAGTCGGGATCCCGGGCCATCCAATCAAGGAGGGTGTGAGGGACGTAGCCGAAATCCTCATTGACAACGCTAGCCGGGAATGGGTCGCTATGAGGAGCGTAGACAAAAGGCTTCGAAAACGATACCTGTACCATGTCAAGACTGGCTTGGTTCACGGCAGATCCCTGCTTGTAACTTCGGTTGGAGAAGTATCTCTCTGCGTTGGAGTTGATGCCCGTAATGTAAAGTGCACTTGACAAAACTGCGCCCCCTGCACATGTGGCGTGGTATGTCGACGTCGTAACACACGCTGGACGGCCAGAATCGTCGAAGACAGCTGGCACACGGATGACGTTGACACTCGGGATTAGGTAAAACTGTGTTGGTGAGGTGCTTTGCACGCGGTCAGAGGGGTTTATGGTGCCACAAGAAGGAGCTTCCATACATAGTCGCCCCGAAGGTAGTCACAAGAGAGCCATTGAGCCCAATCTGCGTCAGTGATGGGTAGGGTGCATCATTAACCGTATTGGGAATCTCCGGACCCCCATCTGTCTCCACTGACTTAGATGTGTGGGTAAGTGTCCTTACAAGTGTGGAAACGTTGGTCGTAACGACTGTATCCAGGTACTGAGTGGCGAAGGTAACATGAGACGTAACTAGGTTTGAGAAGACTGTGGTGTACGTGAGGTATGCTACCATCGCGGATGTTTAGCAGATTCTCCGTCATATTCTTTACAAACACTCACCTGCCCAATACCTCACATCGATCGTGTCTTGGACGACAAAACAGCAAGTCCCCCAAGATGACGCGTTGATGGCCATTGTGTCATTGCTCAAAGTATGATTATAGGCGTTAAAAGCAGCCCCGGAAGTCTTTGAGCTAATCGGTGAATTGATGGGTTGAGTCAAGGCTCCTGATGGTGCCAAGGTATCCTTAGACGAGGCGTTGTATCCATGTGGCGGCGCTATAACTCTGCTCAGCCTGGTCGATTCACAATACATCTGCTTACGCTGGATAATCACCTTGAAGAGATAGTAGAGCAGCATTGACGATGCTTAGAATCGCGGAACAATTCAGGTAGAAGAAGACAGGTGGCATATTGATCGATCAATGGTAGCCTAGGCATTTTCTCTACATTAAGGGAAGAAGACCACCTTTATATCGAAACTCTGCTGGGACAAGGCTGATTCTTGACCATGCAGACCCGCAAATTATAGTTTTCAGCTTACTTCTGGAGAATTCGCCTTATACATCAAAGATCATAGCCACGCCAGAGACGTATAGACCCAGCCGCACTAGTAGCCTGTTGATTTGAATACGTAGGACTGTACCTGATTTTAAGTCGTGCTTTTAACGTGTAAATTTTCCTTTAGAATATCCTGAAGAGCAAGAACACGTCGTTCATCCGTGATGTCGCATGCATATGCAGTCCACGATCCTACAGTAAGGTGGGTTAACAATTTTTTTCAGGAGGTCACAAATAGACGCGGTCAGCTGATTTCCCCAATTCATACAATAAACTCACATCTCCCCCAAGCCCGTCTTCAGCGTGACGTCTAAGCCTGATAATCAGACAATTAGGTCGTTTTGATTCTAGGCATGGCTTCCTCCTCTGCAGCACCAATAGCAATACCTCCCAGTCAAGACTTCGACGGCAATGACGGTCCCTGGTCTTCTTTCTATCTCCAAATCGGCTCCCCTGCCCAGAACATCAAGGTCCTAATTTCGACAGCTGGCTATCAAACGTGGGCTGTCGTCCCCCAAGGCTGTATCGCCTCCGATCCTCCGGACTGTACAACACTGCGCGGCGGACTGTTCACACCAGGCCAGTCCAGCACGTGGCAATACCAGAATGCAAGCGTCAATGGGACATTCACGCTGGGGCTTGAGACTAACCTTGAATATTCCGGCAACGGCGATTATGGCTATGATACCGTAGTAGTTGGCTACCAAGGTAGCAATGGGCCTTCGCTCCCGCAGCAAACCATAGCAGGGATCGCAACCAAAGAATTTTATCTCGGTATCTTCGGCCTAAATCCTCGATCGACCAACTTTTCCACGTTCAGTGAGCCTGTACCCAGCTATATGGCGACTTTGAAGAACAGGTCGATGATTCCGTCTTTGTCTTGGGGTTATACAGCAGGCAATCAGTATCGCCTTAGCACGGTTCTGGGCAGCCTCACAATGGGTGGGTTTGACTCATCCCGATTCATCGAAAACGACGTGACATTCGCCTTCAATCAAGTGGATGAGCGTGATCTCACAGTCGATGTTGAAAGCATCCTCATGACGACCAGCAACAACAGCGTTGACCTACTAAACAATACCATAGCGGCGTATATTGATTCCACTATACCCTATTTCTATCTCCCCCTTGATGTATGCCAGAGATTCGAGGATGCTTTTGGAATACTGTGGGACAAAGATGTTCAGGCTTACCTCGTCAACGATACCCTGCACAAATCTCTACAGACCCAGAATGCCACGGTGACATTCTCCATTGACAACGCGACACAGTCAGTCAATGTCTCACTTTCATACGCCGCCTTTGATTTGATAGCAGAGTATCCTTTGGTTACCAAAACTACGCGGTACTTTCCACTCATGCGCGCCACGAATGATAGTCAGTACACGCTTGGCAGAGCGTTCCTCCAAGAAGTGTAAAGATTGCTTCCGTTCTCTCGGTAGGCACGTCCACATGGCTGATTTCCCCTAGATACCTTATTGCTGACTACGAGCGCCGCAACTTCTCGATATCTCAGTGCAGCTGGGATCAAGGAGCGCAAGAAAACATTGTCGCTATTACGTCACCAGCCAATGCAGAAAAGAGTGGAAAGCCGAGCAATGGCACTAATACTGCTGCTTCAAATCCAGAGCGGATTGCGGGAATCGTCATCGGCACCATCGTCGGCCTTCTCTTTTTCAGTTTCTTCGCTTTTATGCGCAGAAAGAAGCTCGCAAAGAACTTGGATACTGAACCCACGGGAAGCCCGAATTGGCAGCAAATGATGCTCACTTTCTCCATGAAGACGACTACGCGGAATTGCCAGGGTCAGACGGAGGTAGCAGCGCGAAACAGGAAATGGACAATTACATGTGTCTAAGTGCAGAGCTTGAAGCCAGAGGAGACGTACAGGAAATGAAGAGTAACGAGGAGGTTGGACACGAGTTGCCAACGTCACATCCACAAGTCAGCGAGCTACCTTCTTAGCTGATGGAGGGTCGAACCAATCGGGGCGATAAGAAGGAAGCGCATCGTAGTATTTAATGTACTTACAATCCCTCGCACGTAATGGTATCCCAGCCCTATTATATTGGACGATTCACATTTTAACATTGACACCTGTCATGACTGGAGGGAATTCAAGCGTCAACTCCCGGTGTGGCTGCCCTGTGGCGTAGGAGGCTCGCGGTCAGAGTACACGAACAGCGGGTTCAGCGTCTATTTCTGGAAGAGGACACAAACGAGTAAAGCCCGTGCATGCTCTTCGGCATCGACCTGAGGCGGCGTAAGGAATACCATAGCCGCTCATTTGGGATGAGAGTGGGGTCCTCCAGAGTACCTCATCGTTGCTTGCAAAGGCGTTGAGGAGTACACAGGAGGAGTGAAGACGGTCAAGGCTTAAGCCCTTACAAGCCTCGCGATGGAATGCGTCGCGGGGCGGGAATTAAGGCAAGGAAAGGCTCGGACGTTGCTTGACTTGAAGGTGATCTGCTTGTAGCTGAATGCTGAGATGTGGTGGGTGCAGATTCGGAAGGAGCATTGCCGAAGTTGTTTCAAGAGAAATGACGCTAGTCTGATATCAGTATAGCTCGGATCGTCTATAAATAGCGCTTGCGTCGGTCACTCAAAAGTACCTAGCCCTCCTTCAAAAATCCCCGTTTCTACCAACAAACACCCAAGCTTCGTCCTAGACCTTATACCTTTTGAGCGTGATACTTGGCTATTATCTCTTGAGTTCCGCGGGTATGGAGTTGTATTGTTTCGATTGTTTTGGGGGAAGATCAGTGCTTCGCAGGGAATGTGTTCCTTCTCGCACTGGAGGCGCAGTGCCTGCATCACGTCTGAACATCTGCAGTCATCGCCGGATGTGACGATCCATCACCAAATCCTGCCTTCTGTGCCATAGGGCGTAGTAGACACTCGTCATGCTTTTCCGTCACGCTCAGCGCCCAATGCCCCCTGCGCATTTCTCAGAAATTCTCATACATAGTCTGCGACGTTCTCTCGTAGAAGACCTCTTCGTCAGACCTTCTGTTGCTACCTTAGCGTCGTCAGTATGTCAGGGCCGACACTTGATCCATCCTGCCCTAGTGGTAGTCGATTCTGCGGCTTGCTAGATAACCCCGTGGGGTGTTGTAAAAACAAAACACACACCAATAGCATCAGTGGCTATCTAGACCTGGAGCCAGCGGGCTTGAATACAAGTTATGACATCCTGCCCCAAATAAATGACTGTCCCACAGGCGTTCATTGGTGGAAATGCTGGAACGCCACGGCGGGGTCGATCATGGGATGTTGCAAGAACATCAGTTGCTTTCATGGTTGTCAGAAAGGAACCTCCACTCTTAATCCGACCGTCGCAGCCGAAATCATATCAGCTATCCACTCTGGAGTCCCGCGCCTGCCGTCCTCCTCAACTGGCAGCTCTAGCACCTCCGTGTCAGGTCCTACGTCCACCATCGTAGCGAGTACGCCCGCTCTGATCTCAGGCAGCAAAACAACGGTGGCTCCAACAGACCAATCAGTGGTCCAGACCCCCAATCCAGTCCCAAATTCGAACAATGCCGCCATTGCTGGAGGTATAGCGGGAGGCATTGTAGGTCTTGCCCTCTTAGTTGCACTCCTCGCCATCTGCTATCGCCGGCGAACCACAAGATCACAACAACATATGAATGAAGGAAGATCTTCAAGATCAGGCACGGGACAAGCTCGCTCCCTAAGATGCGATGATGCTGAGCTTGAGGAGATGAAGCAAGGGTCGCCCCCGAGTAAGTTATGCCGAATAGTCCAACCGACTATGCATAGGGCTAAAAGCGCCCATCCAGCCTCTCCACCTTTGCCTCCACCTTCACCCTCACCATCGCATGTACCTTCGCCGTTACCACCACCACCTGCCTACACGGCATATAGATCACACAGCAGCGAGCCAGACAGGTTGTCCGCCCTCTCCCAACCATGCGCTAGCTCTCCGTATCCCACTCACAACATTTTGTCCCCTGAGTCGCCTCCACCGCTCGAGAATGGCCATCCCCAAAACACAGCGGACCGCTACTCCGAAGAACAGAGTGTATCGCCAATATCATCACATTACCAGCACCGTCCATTCGATGACCCTCGAGGCCCGGAGTCGAGTATGTACTCGGAAGTCACATCGAGCGAAATGCTTCGCACCCACAGCATGCGATCATGACTTTAGCAATTGGTGGGAAGATTTTTGGTAGCCTCGGATCCTAGACTCCAGCTTCTCAAAAGCAGCGCAAGCGGCTACCGAGATCCTGCGCTTCCGCTCGGCAGGGCATGGGACAGTACTTTGCGTATTTTGATTGGTCCAACTCAAGTTTATTAGCGACAAAGTCCATCTCTCACGTATCCCTCCTCACACTCACTCAAAGACCGCTAGCTGATAGTGTAGCTACTCTATATGGCTTCTGCTCGACTACCTTAGCATGGAATGGAGGCAACAAGAGATATATCTCATGTTAGCATCTCTACCATGCGCCGGGCGCTCAGGCTTGTCGCTGAAGGCTCCCCAAGACCCGAACATTCAGCGTGCGACTCGTATTCTATTCACCTCTTCAGTTCTAGATCCAGGAACATAGTGATACATGAATGTCCAATACCTGAATTGCCACTATCGCGCAGGGTTTTTCCTTTACGTACCCGATTCGCTGTACGTGTTGAAAATAGTGACAAACAGCCCTGCAGCACGTCACTGTACTATTGGCTTGGCAAGTGCACAACATGTACTATTTATTTCTTACAGTACCATTCCTCCTCGGTCCACTCAAGAAACACCATTATTCAACAGTAAGCATGACGCTAGTATCCCACGTTTCATCGCCGATATCGATACCGCACTTTTTCCACGAAGAGTCACAGCCCACCTCTCCTCTCCATCAAAGAAACACACATCTCAAGCAGCACCTGTCTCTTCCCGGTGCTTCGCTGCATTCATGTCCCCGCTCGACTAACACAGAGCAGCCAATTATAGTCCATACTTCACGCATAACCTTGCGGGATCAGGCGGTCACTCTTCCACAGAGCTTCGGCACACTGTCATCACTTCTTTATTGGTTGAAAGTCGGACTTCTCAAGCCCGTGTTTTACTCATGGCCTTGCGCCACCTGCACTTGTCGTTCATAACACATGTATCAGCTAGCCTTAGGCGGATCATTCCGCTGCACCTTAACACATTGACCGGGACTTCGGTTTGAGCTCCTCCTGCCTCCCTAATGCGCTTCGACTCTACTTTCACTTTCTGTCACCATGTCGCCTTTTCTTTACCTCGGGATCTGTCGTAGGGGCCAATCATAGCACCCCTCTCTTAGTGGATTTCTCCGTGTCTTCGGATATGCTTTTGCCTCTTCGCATCGCACACATGGCGTGCCTCCGCCACGTCTGTTGTGCACGAAATGCCACGCAACTGGAGCCCTTAACACTCTTTCACTCTACTGGTACATCAAGTTCTGCTACTCCCCATTGGCTCTGCTTTTCTTTACCCACCCCACAGATGAGGCCGACGTTTGCCAAACATGGTGCGTACCAAAGTCTCGCACTGCAGCCACCGCTTTCTTCCCAGGGCGTGAATCATAATTCACCGCCTGCTCCTACCCTTCGCCCTTCGCCTCGAAGATTGGCTCTCCATTATCGCGCGGGGCACGGGTGAAACGACTATTGGTCAGAACCTGAGCGCCGCCTTTTGTTTCGCAGTCTCCATCCACAACTCTGCCAAACGTGCTGGGTGTGGGCAGCGGCGCTTTCCTTCCAGCCCAGGCTTTGATTGGACCATGTCTTTCTTGGCATCGCCACCCTCCTCACTCTGTGTCAGCAACAAGACTTATTGGGGACCGCATTCCCGAAACCTGGTGTTTCACCCAGTCACCAGAAGATGTAGCAGATCGGTCTCACCCCACACTGCGAAACATGGCCTTGGTGTCATCCCCCAGGCAGGGCCATTCTCAAAGGTATATAAGCAGCTTTTCCCACCCTCTGGATCCATCAAATCCTCCATCAGCTTCCCCACCGTCTCACACCTAGCCACCTCCCCCAACCTTTTTCCAACACTTGTCGGTCTTGCCTCTTTCTTCTACCAAGACGCTCGGTCACATACAATCCCGCAGCACACTACTCACGGACGAACTCAGATTTCACACTCAATCCCAACTCGCTCCGTCATACTCAACCTCGCAGCACGCTGCCCACGAACAGACACGCACTCGGCTCTCATTCTTCAAATACCTCGGTCGGATGCAGTCTCGCAGCTGGCCACTCACGAACCTACACCCACTCGACGCTCAAATACCCTACCAGTGTACTCGCCAGTAGTCTCACCGAACGCTACACGTGATCAGATACATACTCGGAACATGTCTCAACAACTTAATCGTGAGTCAAGCCACTCCAATTAGCGCACAGCATTTCTTTTGGATGACCTCCTTGTTGTTCCTTACTATGTTCTATCCATAGCTAATCTGAGTTCGCACGCAGCCAGTGCTGAGTCTATCCGCCCCGGGGTCGAATATGCTCTAAAAAACGCGCGCAAGGACCCCAGCAAGGAGCCCAGCAAAGAAACCCTGGACCTCGGGGTCATGATAGCCAAGGACCAAGGTGCTCTGGATAGGATTGGTACCTACAACGTGGTGAAGGATTTTTTCCCTCTCGCTGCGCCGGAACTTGTTTCGCATGGCGTAAACCGGGAGTTGGAGCCTGACGAGCTCGTGGGCATCATCAAGAGTCGCAGTCATCTGTACACCGAGTTGACAATGGAGACTTGTAACGGATTGTACGAGCTCTGGGTCAAGGTCGGGTCTAAAAAAGACAGAAGCGCGGCCTTAGAATGGATCAGGCACGGAAGCGGACTCAAATTAGGGAGGAAGGGAGACCTTGAAGTTGAGAATAAGATGATGACTATCTACCGACAGATGGTGGAGGAGGCGGACAAGTTGAAAGCGGCTCCAACAGCTCAAGCTCAGTCGTCATCGACACCCGTATCGACATAGGATGGAAGTGCCAATGTCCAATAGGTTCATACGCTGCGGGCTGCGACGGTTTTGTTTGGTTGGGCGTGCTCTCTTTTACTGTTGTCCAACACCTTCGCTGGCCAATGTCACTCACTAAGTAAGGGCAATCTAGCATGCGATTTGACTTTTCTTGCTTGCGGCTTGGTACTGAAGGGGAAATCTAGCATGCGTTCTGGCTGCTCGGCCTGCGGCTTTTCATTGCATCAAAGCTTCACGATATAATGTCTAATGATCAAACTTACATCCTGTCTTTCTTGCCATCATCTTGCGCACCTGCAGTGCACGCTGCTCGAACTTATGCCACCTCACGGATTTGATCTCAATACTCAAGACTACCCGTCGTGCTGGGGAGCAGCTGCCGCCCATCACTGTCTTCTGACTCAGTCCTCTGTTTGTAAACGACCTTCGCGCTATCCACTACATACTCCCTTGGGCGACTCTCATGGGCTTCCGTAACGATCAGCGTCATTCACGCTCACATCCAACCAGTGCCGAAGGCGTCAAGAGTACTTCCGCAAGGCTTGGCACCATGCCCCCAACAAGCCTTCGCAAGAAGTGAAAGTCCGACGCGCTAAAGTCGCCTTCATCTTTCTTTTGTCAAGCCTTTCTTCAATTATAATTATCGTGTTCTCAGGAAAGCGTTCGATAAGTTGCACGCCTCCTCGCAAACACTACTCCTACCATCTTAGGATCTGTAAGGCTTCACTGAGAGTCCTAGTAGCACATTCATCAAGGCTGTGGAAAGCACTGGAGGAACTTATACTGCTATATATACATATGCCAACTTCGTGTCACAGTTTCCACGCGCTTGTGCGACCTGCTCCTCAGCGACTACGTTTTGGGTGAGCTCAAGCTAATGTTACTGTCATATTCATCTTGTTACGTCTACTTTGCTACTTCTGTCCCTCACTCTGCAAGTCGAAAACGATTAATTTACGCTTCGGTGAAAAATATCCCCAAGTCTTGGCTTCGCGGCTACGTGAAGGGTCCCGGGCGCAAAATTTGGCCACACACCTTTTTTTTTTTTCCGCAAATGTATCACTTTCTCTGATACCACTGTTATACGCTACGCTTCAGTAAGCTTGGGTGTTTCTTAGCCTGTCATCAGCAATGCCCTCACTAACGGAGAGGTGTAAGTCTAGCGCATTCCGATGGCGTCGGTGTGGCAGGCATCTCTACTCAACCTTCCCATCGTTTTTCACCTCGGCCACAATTCTGGGGAATTCACTTTAATGGATCCTAGCGTCTTGGCCTTGGGTACCTTAGTGAAAAAGACTTTAATCTTTCTCGAGACTAACGCAACCACAACGCGACGATGTGATCATGAATAGGTACGACGTCAAGCTACTTTCGAAGGAAGGGAGACAGGCTGATACGACAGCGTTGTGACAAAGAGAAGAACATGTGCTAGTCTCACTGCGCTTTGTCAGGTTGCAGTCAGCCTTTCCTGGATGTGCTGCAAGTCGTGGAAATGCACTATGAAGTTCCGCTGACGCGAAAATTGAACAGTGACGAAAGCATCGTTCGACTGACATCAAGTTCATACCTGACCGATTTTGATACAATCTGCATCGTTCCATGGAAGGGTGTCCCCAGACCAGTCACTTTGCTTCAAGACTAATGACATTCACTTGCAAGGTATTTCATGTTCATGTTGAGGATATGGCTGTCACTCTGCCAAGACGTCACTTCTGACTTTCCCCAATCAAATTCCGCGAGGAACTGAGTTAATCTCGACTCTCTATGCCTGTCGCAGTTCGGCGTGAATGACACAATACAGCTGAACACAGACAGATGGCAAGCAAAAGCAACACGCAGTGAAAATGTGGTAGAGTTATGATCGACTAATGAGGCAGCACTTGTCGGACTTACAAAAGGGAAAGTCAGGATATTTTTGCATTTGTCAGTCAATTGCCTAACCTCTTACCCTTTTGACCTTCATACCACCTCATCCCCTTTCGCACAACATCTCAATTCAAGTTCTGGTGTGACAAATCCCTGCCCAGGGTTCGCAATTCGCAATTTATCAGTGAGAATACGCAAGATGTGATTTTCGAGACTGTGCGGACGTCGACTTCGACGCTGGAGAATAAAAAATGGCCATAGAGAATTTACCGACGAAGACGTCGGTTTTTTCTCAGACATCTTTGCGTCCGTATCACTGGGCACTTTTCAAGTTCTGAGGCGTTCTAATCAATTTAGGCACCTGTCTCAATTTCATGGCAGAGCGGAAGACCGTAACGAGATATGCAGCTCCGACCGCTGCTTAATGTTGAAGGTGCTGTCAATCTCTCATTACAAGCCTTCTGCATGTCAGTATGCTCCAGGACAAGTTGCCTCCCTTGGCCTTCTTCTCTTTAGGGGGCTAATTTGTCACCTTTCCAGTGGGTCAGCTTTATTATGAGAATCGAACACGCATATTGTTCTTCGGCAGGCCTTTCCCGTGGGGGACCCAAGGTCCATCCATCGAAGCGTTACAGGATCTGCATTGGTGCATCACTTGGAGCAGTCGAGGTCACCGATACCTCAGAAAGCAGAGAGCGTTCATTTCTTTATCATCTACGTCTTGATGGGCTTTAAGTCGTACTACCGGTGATCTTTACTAACTCGTTCAAATCGACTTCTGTTGTTTTCACTCAGAAAAAAAACTTGAAGGCTGGTGCAATAAAGTCAGTGTTAGGCTAAAAGTTCGAGATGCATCCACCCGGTTTCGAGAAGCAAAAAGGTTTTCTTGACAACGCCAACTATAAAGGCGACTTTCGACTTGTCCAAGTTTGTATCCGCTGAATCGAGGGCCACCCCTCGTACTCTGCGAATGTGCTCAGAGTGCTAGCACAAATGGTCATCATTAGTGACAAAGACCGCCTGAGTCAGGTTGGGAGCTGGGGAATCGGTCATGACTTGTCATATTTATGTCTGCGTGAATCTTTGGCTGCCGACTTAATATTCTTTCTCGGCCGACCGGTCCCTCCTCCGTCATCCCAAGCGCTTCCAAATAATCAGCAGTCTCATTGGTCTGAACTCTGTGTTACCGACTCGTTTCTCATGGAATTCTCTCCGCATCTTGTTGCCTTCTCTCATGTAGAATCATTCGAGGTAAGACTCAGAAATATCAAGGCCTTGCCTGCTGTGGTCGATAAGAAACACGGTCTCATGCTTCTTCCATGTCTCTGTTCCATCATCCCTCTCCCATTCCGCCTCATATCCTATACTGCAGCGTATACCTCTAAAGGCATCTCCTTGGCTAGCGAGGATGATGAGGTAGAGAAGTCTGGTTTGGTTCATCTCGACCTCTGCTGTACAAGGTTCATCCATCAGGGAAGTGAATGCTATTGCAGTATGTCACGGAGGCACAAGGTAAACGAGCCATCAACATGCCAGAAGCGCACGTGAGCGAGGATGACACAACCCACCTCCAGAGCTCGTGGACCAGCCAATACATCTTCATCTCTTCACCCCTGTATTTCAGTCACTGATCCTATCCTCTAGTCAATTTTTCAAAAAGCTTCACACTCACGAAGTTTCATACAATGCCCACATGACCTTCTTTATCAATAAGGATGAACACAAAGCGCAATTCCGCGATCTCACATCTTGAGAGCGCAGAGAATATTACCAGTTTTGGAAAGAACCCACGCTTACGTCTTCAAAACTGTCTTTGTGACCTACCGAACTGACAGACCTTTGTTTATTATCAAGTCCCTGACAGTCTAGAACACTCACTTCCTCTACATTTGCAGGGAGGTCGATAAGATGAGTCAATCCTCTCGTTTGATTCGAAGCTGAAACATCTTGACGAAAGGTGATGGCATCACTAGCCCTCTCACAGCTTCCTTTGAGTTGAGCTTCATAGGACAGCAGCTAAAGCACTGAATTTTGCAGTCCTGACCGACCTGCTCTAGGGCAATCATCTTAAGGAGAAGATGCGTCTTTTCCAAAGGAAAATCAGAACGAAGGCTTGTCTGTGTAACAACATTCCTAGCGGACAACAGTGACTTGTTCACTCAGTGCCTTTTCCCGAACCACAAGTCAAATCGCTAGAGCCCCGAACGCCAGAGGGAATGATCAATCCAAACAACTTTCACCATCATAATGGCGAGATTACCCCGGACAGAAAAGAGATCACAAAGCTTACACTGAATAATACACTCTTAGAGTTTCTTCTCTTTTTTACTGTTATCTGTTGTTACAATGCCTGCATCATGTGGGTAGACTGCTCTTCTGCGAGCCTATACGCAAGCTGCTCAATAGATATACCCTTTACAGTGTCTCAGGAGACTCAAAAGCAACTTGATACCCTGGGTGTTGAGAGCGAAGGACATTAACCGCGGCTGACTGCTTACAGCAATACGTCCTTACTGAGATGATATTCTGCGTTGCCGATACGTACTGAAGAAACTTAGCTCCAGAATATATATGTGAACGCTCGTCGCTACGAAACCATTCCAATCATATTAACTGATTTGAAATGATTTATAAGTAATACGTTTGACGAGTCTCTATCGGCTTATCGACTAATTATTTCTCTGTAGCGGAGACGAAAGTGAAGAAGCTTCTTCACGCGAAGAACGTGAAGAACGATAAAGCAAAAGAGATGATGAACGTTTCGTCGCACGATACGAAAGTGCTTTCTATCGTTCAGACAACGTCTGCGTTATATATATCCATCTATGCTAAACTAATATTTCATATCGAGCGAAGCTGGATATTTTCGGCCGTCGCTCACAACTCGATAGCACGACGTTGCCTACTCAAATTGGTTCAATGGCAAGAACGGTCTGGGGCTATTTACAAATGTCCGGCACCAACATGTAATGCAATTCTTCAATACAAGAAATCCTTGTCCGATCACCTGCAGACCGAACATCCCGATCTGGTATAAAGCCCACGTCGTACATTAGACATCGATTCTAACAACATTATAGCGCGACTCCGACCTCACAGGAATGTCCAACGGAACGATGTCATTGAAGTTACAGACGAAAAACCGACTTGTGGACTCAGGTCTTGGGCATGCATACCGAGCTACCCGCACTGGTATTCAGGTCACCCCAATCGGGGTGAAATAAACGAAAGAGTGGTCCCTAATCAAGGAGATAGAGCCTCTTCTATGACCATGTATTCCGGTGAGCCTATCTTGATAATAATGCGAAAGAGAAGGTCACCGAAATGTCTGCAACAATCAACGGATAAGCTTCCATCTACTCGATGTCTTCTCATGGCGACATGAAGGGTCAACAGAGGATATCGGTCAAAACAGCAAGAGAATTGGGTCCAAGAGCTAACCTGACTTCTTCGATGGAACATTTTGCTCGGGGTCTGTGGTTCAAAGTGGATGGGCGAATGGACAAGATAAATGGCACTATCTATCAGATGCAGACTCAGTTTGACCGAAACACCAGGGAATATGGGACGCCATTCATGCCGCAAGAGATTGTACACGACGCCACGGGTAAGCCTACAATGGATGAGATTGAGAATAGCCGACTAGCCGACATGGCCGCCAAGCTGGGCGTTAAACGAAGCAAGGCCATTATCAAAGGGTCAGCGAGTCCATTGAAAGAAATAGGTGAGATTTCGCCATCTTATTCCATCAGCGCTTCCTATTGACACCCAAATCTTTTTTTTCTAATCCACCCTACAGCGGTGCCCTCTGAAGCCGATGATCTAGTACCATTTCAGAGACTGCCTCAATTCGATGCAATGTCATAAGTGAAAACAACTATGAAGCTCCCTTTTCTCTTTCAAACAAGTGATTATCTCCCAGAGATCTGTTGTATGATGCAACCGTTCTAGGCATGTTACGAGAAATGAGTTCTGGAATCTACTTCGCTTCTTTTCTTTCGTCCACCATTCGCTATCGTCTAGCCATCGAACAGAGACGGTGAAGACAAGGCAATGGTATCTTCGTCCAGAAGCTTGTTGAAATGATGAGCGAGTTGAAAGGCAACTGAACAAATTTATTTTGTCATCCGGTCGTTCGCTAAGTATGAATCGTACACGATGAATTTGTATGAACAGTCTCTCAGCGTTCAGTCCTTACTCCAACTTACCTTTTTCAGCCACTATATAGCAGTTTGAGGAATTCTACCTTGCCTATCTACTTTCATGGCCAGGAAAATGCATGCCCAGAAAATGGTAGCTCAAAGGGCAGCAGACTCGTCTCATCAACATCAGCCTTAGATTTCAAGCTTGGCTCAAGCCAAATTGAGTCCACACTTTTCCCGCCCACTGTCTATAGAAGAGACTCCTTCATGGAAGTTTTGCAAAATGATCACATAGTTTGCTATACCAAGAATTTTCCAGCTTCAAGCTCCTACGAGACTTGAAGGTTAGGCTGGTTCTTGATCAGGCGTTCGAAGCGCTAGTCTACACACCAATAGGAGTGTCGCTTGACCACGCGGCAAGATCACTCTCGTCGTCTGACGATAGAAAACGGCAAAAAGTCACCGGAAGGATCCAATCGACGACAATTGAAGCTGACTTGCGGGGACAATCTTGAAGATTTTTAAATGCAGAACACGCTCTTGTAGAAACAGACTCAACAGGACAATCTAGAATTTTTCAAATGCAGAACACGCTCTTGTGGAAACAGACTCAACTTGTGCTCAGACTTCACTAACCCTGACGAGGGGGGTTTCATTATCTTATTCCTATTTTCGCCAGCTAGTTGTTTCTAGACTTACAGATTCGTTGGCTTTAGACATGGGCTTTTTGAAGAGTTAATACACATCAGGAAAACATGCAAGGCCTTCCTACGTGGTGATGTGTGTACTTCATTACCAAATTAACCTTTCGGCCACGATCATGAAGATGAAAGAAGGGCCGTAGACAGAGCGCGAAGGCTGCAAGCTCGCACCAACCATGTTAAGAGTGGAGGGCCTCTACCATATGAAGGCAAGAAAAATGAGGAAGTACTTGGCCTCTAAAAGTTCTCCTATTCTTCTCTGATTAATACATCACATCGTTGCTTATACTACCAACTGGTAATATCTATATTCTCATCTTCGGCTGGCTCGGCTACAAGAGCTGCCAAGAAATGCTCCAGCACTCGCACAAGGTTCGTTTTGCAGGCTTGCATCATGAAATCGTCTCTTTCTTTTGATCCGAAGATTGAGCTCGATATGTTCGTTTGGAATACCTACATCCTTGATGGTCAGGCCGAGGTAATGGAAAGCGGCAGGTGGGATACTAAAGCCAGTATCAGAGTTCTCAAGGTACTTCTAACTTACAGGAAGTCTAAATATACGTCTGTCGCTTTTCGTTAAATGCATTTTCAATCATTCATGCAACATACGCTTGGACAAAGTCTGATATTCTCATGCTCTACATATCCTCCAGAACGATACAGAGCAAAGAATACATACAGTGGGAGCATCTTCCTGCTGCAATGTGGGCAAATAAATCAGAATCCTTGTGCTCCCGATCGGTCGAGGTAACTGGTTCTCGTATGTCTTCAGCAGACAGTTACGATTTGACTAGAGATATCTTACTCAATACGGGTCAGAGGTTAGAGTAGGATTCTAACATGCTTTCTTAGGCTTGTCGTGATGATGTATACAGATGTATGATCAAAGGATACAAGTGAGTATACAAACCACAATTTTTGATTGAAGTACACATGTCCAAGAGGCAACCAATCATAGTAAGTACCCTGGCGGGCCAAGAGCTAAACAAGATCATAATGATTAAGAATGAACGCTGACTCAGGTTTGATGATAGACTTTACTTGAACAGAGTACGGAAAAAGGAGCTCAAGTTGCTCAGAACAAAATCATCGACTTCATCACCATCACCCGACATTCGAAAGGCCCATGTGCCTCCTCTCTAGACACTGCAGATACTCATGATAAGAGTCTTTACGAGATCATATATCTCTCCGAACGATATTCAGCAAAGGCGTTAGTATGATTTTGCGCTGAAGGCAATGGCATGTACACATTCACCCCCGCCAAGATCCCAGTCGTCATTAATGCAGGTCAGGCACTCGTCATTACCCACCTCACTTTGCCAAGGGCCTTACACATTGAGAGAGACTATCTACCGCAGCAGTGGTAAGCCAGAATTGTTGCGCTCTAGATCGATTGACGATCTCGACTTCCCAATAGTTTCAGCAAACTGTCACGATTCGCTTAGAGTATTCTCTCATCTAAAGGATCAGTAATCAAATTACACTTTACACCTGGGAAAAATTGCTTCGGCGTGGACATTGGTGGCAAAAGCATGACCTTAAAATTGTCATCGTCCACAAGATTGCAAGTACTTTCATACTCAACGATGCCGCTCGAAACATGTCTGTGATCTTTCACTACTAGACGTCTTTCAAGACTCGCTTTACCCCGCCTGGTACAATGATGACTGACCGAATCTAGTCGAGTTAACACCCAAATTGCAGTAGAAGCGGACGACATTGCCATACCTGAGTCGATTCGACGATATGCCTCGTTTGACATACAAATACTCATGCAGAATGTACTTGGATGCGGTATGATGTAGAGTATCAAACACTGTTCGATTAATGGGGAGATCAGCACGAGAGACGCGACCGCATCTGAGAGAATCAGATCTTCGCTTTGGTAGTTGGTAGAGGCCAATGATCCGAACAACTCTTTCACATCATCTGCCAAATCGACTTCGCACGAAGCTAATAAACATCGTGTTGCGGCCATCCTATTAAATAGACTACTTCGCAATCACAGCGATGTCGCCGTGAGCATTTATAGGAGACTCGGGGTTCTGCAGGCTTACCGGTCA
>NKYR01000156.1:5095-59469 GCA_003184365.1 Evernia prunastri
ACTTTGTCTGGTAGGGTCAGGTCTATTTACAAGACGAAAGACGAAGAAGGAAAACAGGAAGTGGGCGACCAGCGCCCCTATATGAGAACAGATGACACGCTAGACTAGCTTATCGCATCTATCGCATAGATGCTCGCATCCAACTGTTGGAATGAGGTCCTAGCGACCCTTGGCTGACTGGGCTAGATCGGGGCTAGGGTAGGGCTGACTTCACACCGTGACAGTAGGTCCCCCTTCGAAGGCTGAGCTCCTGCGAAGCGACAAAGAAAATGGTTCGGCGTAGACTGAGGTATTGGGTGTGAGACGGGGCTNACTGGGTAGGAACTAGGCTGGACATAGGCGAGGCATAGGTATGGCGAGGCGTGGCGAGACGTAGGCTGGAGACTGGAATGGAAGACTAGGCTGGGCGTAGGCTAGGCGTGAACGTGGGACTGGGCGAGGAGTATAGGGAGCGAAGGCGGGACGAGACGAAGGCTGGGTTTCGGACGAAGCAATGGCGAGGCATAGGTATGGCGAGGGACGAGGTAAGACGGAGTAGATCAAGGATCCCGGCATTGACAGTTGGGAGTCGAACACGGAGTGATATGCGGGCCTGGGGCATCAGGGCGAGAAGAGTGGTATTCGTCGATAGCTTCTTGGCAGTTGTCGACCAAGTTGAATGGTCCCCAGGTAGGGACATGAGATTCCCAGTTGACATAGTACTTCAACAGGGGTGGCTGGAATCGGCGGTCATACTTGGAGTTCGTGATGCTATTAACATACCAGGCTCGCTCGCCGTTCTCGGCGACGACGGGGGGACGAGGTTCTTGGCGTTGGCCGGGCAAGGGATCCTGCGCGGTGTGCTGCAGCAGGCTAGCATGGAACACTGGATGGATCTTCATGGACTCAGGGAGGTCAAGCTCGATGACCAGAGGATTGTCGAAAACTCGTTTCACTGGGAAGGGCCCAACATTGCGGTCGTCCAGCTTGAGGACTGGACGTGCGGTGTTGAGGTTCTTGGCATTCAGCCAGACCGTATCTCCTACGAAATATCGGGGGCAAGGGCGACGTCGCTCATTGGCGGAAGACTCGTAGATGGCTTGGGCGACTAACATCTCGTCACGAAGATGCTCAGTGATCTCCTGCATCTTCTGGGTAAACTCATTGATATTGATCAACTTGTTACGGGCTTGGGCTGTGATATCGAGAGGCAATGGTTCGGCGGGCTCGAATCCTAGGCGAGGGTTTTGTCCAGAGTTGGCGAGGAAGGGCGAGGCTAAGGTGGTTGCCGAAGGAGTGTCATTACCGGCAGATTCCGCGCCAGGGAGCCACTTAGCCCAGTCATCCTGCATATAGTTGACATAGGCTCGAAGATAGTGCTCCATGGTGGCGTTTGCCCTTTCGGTCTGACCATCGGTTTGGGGATGATAGCCTGTGGATAACTTGGCGTCTATCCTCAGGTTCTTGCATAGGTGTTCCCAGACTTCGGAGGTGAACTGTGTGCCTCTATCCGACACAAGGGTTTCGGGCGTTCCGTGGAGTTTCCAGACGTTGGCATAGAGGGCGTTAGCGGCTTCTTCTACTTCCATAGTGGTGGTGGGAACGAGGTGTCTCATCTTGGTAAGACGGTCAACGAAGACTAGGACATAACGATAGGTCATTCCCATGAAGGTGCTAGGAGGTAGAGGGCCGACGTAGTCCATGGATACATCACGCCAACGGCGTTCAGGGATTGACAAGGGTCGAAGCCATCCTTGTAGCTTCTGTCTGGAGGGCTTGGCTCGAGTGCAGACATGACAGTTCCGGACGAAACGCTGGATGTACTGGTATAAGTTAGGCCACCAATAGGCGCGGCTTACCAACTCGTAGCAGTTTGTTCTACCAGGGTGTCCTCCCGGAACGCTGTCGTGGGCTAACTGGATGGTTCGAAGGCGGAGGCGATCTGAATTGGGGACGTACTTCTTTCCTCGGAAGTACAGGGCTTGATGTTTCTCTTCGCATTCAGCAAGAGGGATTCGATTATGATGGCGTGCTCCCATGCGGAGCATCTCTAGGACTTGGGGTGCGAACTTATCGCTGGCTTGGGCTTGGTCCCACAGGGTCTGTGTGGGGGTGTCTAGGGGATCTTCATCAAGATCAGGTGGGGCTAGGTCTAGCTGTGGTTCAGCTTCTTCGGGTTCGGATTCTAAATCCATAGGGGCGAGGGTGATGGTTTCCTGAGGCGAGGCGGGGCTTAGATGGAGTTGGATTGGGTGCAGGTAGACAACTCGGCATTGGAGTTCCACGATCTTCGGGTCCAGGACATGGGTCTTCAGCACTGTTTGATGCTGGTGTTGATGACGAGGGTCGGATTTATCCCCCTCCTTTGGGAGATCTCCTGATCGACGAGTTAATGCATCGGGCTTACCGCCTTCTTTGCCAGGGCGGTAAGTGATCTGGTAATCGAATCTCGACAAGAATTCGCTCCAGCGAGCTTGGCGACGGCTGAGTTGTTTCGTTGACATGAAGTACTCGAGATTTTTATGATCCGTGATCACCTCGACAGGATAGGTTGAGCCTTCTAGCTCTGGGCGCCATTCTTCAAAGGCGCGAACAATGGCCATAAGTTCTTTGTCATAGATCTCATAGTTACACTCGGCTGGATTGTGCTTCTTGGAAAAGTATGCGACGGGGTGAAGTACTCCACCATCGTCATACTGAGATAGGATACCTCCTGACACGTAGTCAGAGGCGTCGGTTTCCACTACAATCTTGCGATCAGGATCGTAATGACGAAGGATAACGTCGGAGGTGAAGGCTTTCTTTAATGTCTCGAAGGCGGATTGGCACTCGGGGGTCCACTCGAAGGGTTGATCTTTCCGCGTAAGTCGCGTCAGGGGGCTGGCTATCTTGCTATAACCGTAGATGAATCTCCTATAGAAATTGGCGAAGCCGAGAAAGCTTTGAACGTCCTTGACGTTGACGAGGGTGGGCCATTGTATAATGGTCTCGACTTTGGCGGGGTCCATCCGGATTCCTTCAGTGGTGATGATAAGGCCGAGGTATGGGACTTGGGTTACATGGAACTCGGACTTGGTGATGTCAGCTTGGAGACCGGCTTCCCTCAGTTTCTGTAGGATACGCTTGACGTGGATTTCGTGTTCTCCTTCGATCTCACTGTAGATAAGGATATCATCGAGGTACGCGGTACAGAAGTCATCGAGGTATTCGCGGAGGGTGTCATTGATGTAATGCTGAAACGAGGCAGGTCCGTTGCAGAGACCGAACGGCAGGACTAGGTACTCGAAGAGACCGAAGCGGGTACGGAAGGCGGTGAGTTCTTCGTCTCCTTCTCGGATGCGAAGGCGGTTGAATGCGGAGATGATATCAAGCTTGGTGAAGACTTTGGCTCGGCTAAGGCTGTTTAGGGTTTCCGTGATTAAGGGCAAGGGATAGCGGTTCTTAACCGTGACGGCGTTGAGACCTCTATAGTCGACGCAGAAGCGGAGGCCTCCTCCGGGCTTCTTGACGAACAAGACAGGAGACGCGGCGGGGGATCGGCTGGCTCTGATAAAGCCCTTGGCAAGGTTTTCATCCAGGTATCGACGGAGTTCTTGCATCTCGTTACGGCTCATCCCGTATAGTGCGGAAGACGGAGGCTGGGCATCTCCTTTGAGGTGGATGGCATGGTCATAGGCTCGGTGTTCGGGTAGGGTGTCGGCCTCTTTCTTAGAGAACACATCCAGAAACTCATGATACTGCTTGGGAAGCTTAACGGCTGGGTCAATGTTCTTACGTTCTCGGTAGAGTTCCAACTCTTCTTCGGTAGTGGACGTGGCTAGGTGGAGTTCCTTCTCCATTCGAAACAGGGCTCGCTGTCGCTCCTTCTCTTGAGGACACAGCTTGGGATCTAAGGTGGGGGTTTTGAAGCTTGACGTGATAGGCGTGGGTGAGGGTGATGAAGGCACGCTTCTCGTGGGAGCTTGGATACCTAAGGCGAGGTCAATCTCTTGAAGGGTAAGACTAAAGGTCTCGGAGTCTTTAAGACGTCCGAGACGGTCGAAGGTACGGGCGCCTATTTCGCAAACATCCAGGCGAATAGGCGGTTTTTGAACTTGCTGTGATCGTCTTTCACTAGACGTTCGCAGGGACGATGGGCTTCGGTACTTGATTCGAGGGAAATAGCCTTTCTGAATGGCTTCTGAGATGCGGCTAGGTTCTAGGCTAGATTCTGGGCTGGGATCTAGGCTAGACTGGGACTGGGTTTGTTCTTCTTGAACGGAGGGTACTAACGAATCTTCGATTCGTGTAGGGTCTGATGGTCTGAGCAAATCTTCTATTTGCGTGGAGGGCATCGGTGGTTCCTTTTGAACCGGGGAGGTTGTCAACATCTTGACGGGTTTCTGGGCCTGGAGCTGGGATTCTTGGTCTTGACGCTCCCAGACCTTCTGGGATTCTTCGGGGGATAGGAATTCTTCTTCTTCCTTGGTAACGGCGAAGACTTTGGTGGGTGAGGGAGAGCAGTGGCGGAGGCAGAAGGGAGAGGACATGGTTAAGGTGTTAGAGCCGAAGTTGGCATCGACGGCATGACGACGGAGCCACGGATGTCCCAACACTATGGGGTAATGCTTCAAGCCTGTGACGAAAAGGAATAGCCTCTCGGTATGAGTACCGATTGCCATTGTCGTTTCCACCACATGGGTGATATTACCCGTAAGGGCTGGTTGTCCGTCGAACCCCTGAAGACGGCGGGGATATTTCAGCTGATGCTGAGGGAAGTTGTGTTGTTGCGCGAAGGATTTGTCAATAAAAGCATAGGCGGAGGCACCACAATCGATTAGGCTAAGAGCTGATATTCTGGATTGAGCTTGACGTAGAATACAAGAGATTACCATATGACTATCTCTAAAGGTAGAATCGGATTCGAACAGCTCTAAGGCGGATTTGGCGGAGAATCTTTGAAACGATTGCAGAGGAGGAGAAAAGGACGACAGAAGAAGACAAGAAGATATTGACAATGGAGGTAGAAATCCCTGAGCGCGACTTTGCGCAGGGATCAAACATTTCCCGATGGAAGTCGAACACCTCCCTCTGAGAGGGGAGAGTCTTCCAAATCCATCAGGCGAAGATCGGACTTGCCCTTATTGGGGCACTCCTTGGCGCCTTTGCCAGGGTGTTGGAGCTTGCAGTAGAAGCATAGTCCCCACTTGGTGCAGATCTCTTTGACACCCGGGGTTTGCAGCCTCTGGCCTTTCACGGTGGCCATAGCGGAGCTGAGATCCATTGGATCCCCAGGAGGAAGCGGGGCGGCGACGATGGGGACGATGGAGGTGATCGGGATAGCAGGGACTGTTTTTGGTCCCGAGAAGGAGGGTTTTGGCTTCGAGGAGGGTGTGGTGGCAGCGGCGTTGGTGGTTGCTGCTCGAGGCATTCGGTGCTTCAGTTGCAGAAGCTCGTTGTCGGTTTCCGAGAAGGCTTGCACCCACTCGTTGAAGGTGGAAGGTTTCTGGCCTTGAGGAGTTCGCCAGGACATGGCGGCGAGTTGGGTACTATAGTTGACGTTCCTTTGCAAGGCGTCAACGAGCGAGGCATCTTCCATCTGGGAGCGCTCTTTCTTTTGAAGAAAGAGGTTGTAGTATTCATGGAATGGGAGTTTCTCTTGTCTTAGAGTCTCCCGGAGGTAGGTACGAGCGTCCTGCGCTTCGAAAGGGTTTCCACAGCATTTGCGGAGCTTGACACGCCATTCGAGGAAGCTGGGGAGGATACAACAGCCGTCCACTCGATAGGCGTTCATGAGGATGTGGGCTTTCTTGCCCGCGGTGAGTCGGTTTTCCGCGTAGTTGATCTTGTTTAGATCGGTAGGGTAGCGGTCATGGTTGGCGTACATCTTCTGTACAAGGCTTTGTTCCCACGCGTCCAGGAGCTCCATGTTCCCATCATATTCAGTGATGTCAGGGAGCTTTTCGGATAGTCTGATCTGGGCAGACGCGGGAGGAAGGGGTGGATTTGAGGCAAGGACAGGGGTGTTGGCTCTGATAGCAGTGTACACTGCCTGGGTGATGGCTGCTATGGTCTGTGGATCTATAGCAGCATTGAGAGCGGGGGGCGAGGTGGTTTGGGACGACGTAGGTGTGTCAGTAGTGGTGCTATCTACCCTTCGTTGGCTCTGGTCGAGGAGGGCTAGGATTTCTGCCGAGTTGCTTGCGACAGACTCGATGAATTGTTGGAGGCGAAGTTCCTTCGGGGTAAGGTCGTTGATTTGGTCCATGGCTTGGTATAGTACGTGGGAGTACTATCGTGGTAGGTCTTTCGTAATGTCAAGGAACGAGGCTAGGCTAGGACTACCACTTGGTATACTTGGTCTGGTAGGGTCAGGTCTATTTACAAGACGAAAGACGAAGAAGGAAAACAGGAAGTGGGCGACCAGCGCCCCTATATGAGAACAGATGACACGCTAGACTAGCTTATCGCATCTATCGCATAGATGCTCGCATCCAACTGTTGGAATGAGGTCCTAGCGACCCTTGGCTGACTGGGCTAGATCGGGGCTAGGGTAGGGCTGACTTCACACCGTGACAAGACTATTAATAACGTTTTATAGATAAATCTAAAAATTAAAAGTTTTCGTCATTTTAAATCTTTTCAAAGCACGACGTCGATATAATTCTTCGAACTTCAAAAACTCACGTTTAGAGATTTTAAATACTATAATTTCGTTCTCGTATAAAAAAAAAGAGTATATTTTTAATCTTTTTTTTTGGAAGATAAAAGAGCGTAGTGTAAGAATTGTGCTTAACGTAAGTTTTAATATTTAAAGCAATTAAAACAACGCGATACATTATAAAAAACATTAATAAAACGAGAACTTATTCGTTTTTTATCAAAGAAAGTACAAAGAGTAGATAATTAAGTAGTTCTTTAAGTAAATAACGTATAATAAAAACAATTTACTTACGATAAGTGAATTTTTCGAATTTTTTATACGTGAACAAAGATATTATTGAGTTTTGAGCTCAGACGTGTCGTAGCCAACCCCTGGGTAATCCTCGGATTTCACCTGAAAGAGTATAGGGAGGTGGCTGTAACGATACACGTCTGAGAACTAAGGCAACACCGAATGTTAAGATAATGCTTTGCGGCTAATCTTCGGGAAGTTCTCGCCTGCCTTTATGTTGTACTACTCACCAACCTTTCATTCTCTCTTTTCCACAACATCATATGTACTTCGTTTTTCATTGGCCCCGAGATACCCACGAGTGACCTGGTGGATAAAACAAATATGGCTTTCGCGCCGCCTGTTTCCAGGGGCAATTTTCACTACAATGGTAACCTGTATGTCGAAGTCGGCAACTTCAACCGACACGAGCGTGCGACCGTCGAGGAGATTACCTCAATACTCCGTCCAGACTTGAAGAAAGCCAAGAAAGCCTTGATTGAGCCGCCAAAAGATCAGGTAGGTCACTGGTACGAAGCTCAGCTGATACATTATGGACTGCCACCCTCAAAGGACAAAGCAAGGGCGAAGATGCGCCTGTTGGAAGCACTGAACAATTCCGCTTTAAATGTGCCTACGAGTATCACCACAATGGAAGCTGAGATGAAGAAGGAGTACGCTGCGGCTGAAAGGAAAATCAAAGCTCAATTGAAAGCCAGCGAAACGCCTGCTCAGAAAAGTGAGCCCAATGCAGTGGGTAAGAAACGAAAGCAGTTCGAGCCTTGTAGCAATATCAATGACATCAATGTCAACATCAACTTGGGAAATGACTTTCATCAACTTCCAGTCACTGTCAATGCTACCACTAGCCAGCCGCCAGCCAAAAAAGCTAGGACAACACCGTCAAAGCCAAATAACAAGAAGAATGAGGAAAGTGCGTCTCCAAAGCCGCCGAAGAAGACTACTAGGCTGGGCATTGAGCGAAACCTACCTCAGGCGCAAGAGGTACAGATACGGCCTAAACAGACTGCGAGACCTTCTGCAAAGCTCCGTGAGGCTTGGTTGAAAGATCCCAGTCTAGGCCCAGGACCTGTCAATCCAGCAGGATTTCGATATTCCATGACGCCATCAAGTAGATTCAGTCTAGCAGAAGGAGACCTGCTGTATCCATCTGGTACGGATACAGGAGCCAAAGAGAAATCACCAGCACGGAAGGAGCCGTTCAAGAAAGAACCGAGAGTCAAGCAAGAATCGAAGGTTGAGGGAAAACCGCAGATCAAGAAGGGAGTTGACATCAAGAAAGAAACAAAAATGAAAAAGGAAGCCAAGGTGAAGAAAGAGCCCTCTGCTCGGCCTTCCTCCCAGGTCAAACATGAACCCGACGCGGACTGCTCTCGCAAACCCAATCCACGGCCTCTCGGCCTCATAAATGGCATTTACGACCTATCCTGTCCCACCATGGAGGATGAATGGTCCTGTACAGACTTGACCATAATCTTGACCCTCGAGGGCACCACAGTGTGGGGCGCCTACGACCTCGGCATGTTCTCCGGTATTTTCTTCCTTCCAAATCGACCTCTGCAAGCCTCTAATGAGCCACTACCTTTCACTTGGCGCGGACGGGAAAATAGGGAGGGCGAGATGACCTTTGGGCAGGGCTGCAAAGGCGAGATCTCCTTTTTGGGCAATGGAAATATTGAAGGCTGGATTAGTGTGTATGGACGGTGTTCTTTCAGTGGTGTGAGAACACCTGAGGCCGGCACGATGGTGAGATCGTCGAGAAGTATGAAGGAAGAGTGGGAGGAGTACAATGAGCGGGCTTATGAAGAGGAGAGGACAGGGAGGTGGTAGTGAGTGGGAGGTCGTGTACTAGGGGTGTCTTGATAAATGTGTGCAAGCAGTAAGTCTAGTACCTTGGGTTTCAACTCCTAGTCAATCGTGTCTAGCTCTAACGGTACCCTTTCAGTGCCTATATATTCGATTCGCGATACCTTCTCGATCTTATCTTACGTCATTGAAAATGCACATCTCGCCATTTTTCGAGATCGCCTTCCGTTTGCTACCGCTATCGCCCGCGTGCCAATGTTTTGCGACCTTCCTATCTTTGTACGCATGCACTTGTCCTTAGAATTCCATAGTCCAGAACTCCATCAAAATACGTTCATACAACCATGCCGATCCTCGCCAAGACTCTGCCACCACTCTTCTTCTAAGCAGATACATAATCATCCCTACTGACTTTCACATCTACTAACTCCCCCACGCCCCTCACCTAGCTTTCCGCCCAAAATTTTATCAACGAAACCAAATATATTTGCCTTTAAAATTAAAGATAAAAACTTAGAAAATTTAGGATTAGATTCAGATTACTTATTTTACGTCTAGCAATTAATTTATATTTATTCTACGTATTCTACGTTTTTCTTACTCGTAACCCATGCAAGACATCTGTTCTATTTTTAGTAACTCAGCTTCGATTGATTAATTTAAGATAGATAAAGATCACTCGCCTAAGATTTCGTTGCATCCACGTTTTAGATTTTTATTCACAGTAGATAAAACGAAATATAATCACGAAATTCTACTACAACACTTCAAAAAAAGGTTGAAGACTCGCCACAAAACGTAATTTCTTTCTATTGAGGACTGTTTGCTGGGTTACGCATGTTTTGTAATTTATATAGTTCTCGAAACTTTGAAGAGAGATTACAATAAAGGTGCAAGCCCTTTAATCGGGGATGAGCCTGCCTTAAAGAAACGTTTTCGGTCTCGTGAAAAGGAAAATAGAAAAGAAAAAAATGTTTGCGTCGTACCGCACTCGGCGTGAAGTTTTGGTTCTGCTCCTCCTCAACAGGTACAGCTCGATTTGTAGCTTGAGGTCAGAGTCTGCGGACAAGCGGTCTCTCTATAATAGACGATCTGCCCGCCATCTATACTAGTCAGCATCCTACGTATGCTTATCGCAAATTCTTGGGACATTGCTCACCGTTCCAAGTTGTTCCATCAGACCCGACAGCTGCCTGCCCATTTGTTCCTGGTGAGCCCGTCTGGATATCGAAATGCACAGAGCAAGACGAACTATCCTTGAAGTCGTCACTCGTACTTCCACACCAATGGTCACCGGCAGAATAGCAAGCATCGACAATCTGCAAAGTAATCGTAGAGCCACTTCCGACGCCATCGTTATAAGAGTTGAAGCCGCTCGTAGAAAGCTCATAGCAGCCACCACAGGCCTTTCCACAATTTGGCTGGCCGGCGGCGTTTAATGTGCCTTGGAAGAGCTTTTGGTTGACGGCGCCATTATAGACGCCAGAGCTGCCGGCCCATTCCCATGAATTCTGTCCGCAGTCACAGGCGCTGCCCATCCAGCCATAGTACTATGATGAATTAGCAAAACCCGACAATAAAATCATTATCAATGACTCACCGTAGTAGAAGCTACACCGTCCCAACCACTTGGTGCGCTAGTAGAGGTGCAGTCGCCCGTAGTAGCAGCCTGGGAATTGCTACTATCTGACGATTTATCGGTACTAGCTGACGTGCTATTTGGAGCAGCCCCATCTTCTTTGACCGCCACAGCCCCAGCACCACTTTCGGAGCTAGCACCACCGGTCGAAGGAGTGGTCGAAGTTGAGGAGTCCTTGGCGGTACCCCCAGGTTGTTGACACTGCCATGACGAGTCGGGAGCCCAGGAACCATCGACTTGCTCTCGACATTGTGCATATGCTATCAGATACATTAGCAAGATACTTTGTCAAAGCCCAAGCAGTCGAAGACCGAAGATCGAAATAAAGAATGGGATAGCTAACGTACTGTCATCTTTACAAATGCATTCACTTCCCGGGGCGCATGGTAGCGGCCCCTTGACGCCTTGACTTGGATAGTTACACGCCCCCCATACTGCTACAGGTGCGGAGCTTTGGCGTCTGGAAAGGCGCCCTGCTTCTGCTTGAGCGCCTTCCGAATAGTCCATACTCACGAGGAGGACAAGTAGGCCGATCGAATACATGATTAGATCTTGTTGGAGTCTTTTTGGGTTGTCTTAATTGTAGGCTGACTTGCAAAAGGAGTTGTGAAAGTAAGAAGAAAAGTTGTATCTGGTAAAATTTAATGTGTTACTGTGAGAGAGCCTGCTTCAAACTCTAGAGATCACAAGTCTGGGAGAGGTGGTCGATTTAAGTATCTGTGGGCCTGAGGAGACGGCACAGACTGTATGACGCCCCACCCTCCATGAAGGCAAACATTTAGATGGTATATTGATAGCGGCATGTTGAATACTAGCATGTCCGGCGATGATTTCAGCTGGTCTTCTCGAGGCCAATGAAGCAGAGCGCCTGGGCCGCTAAGTTGCGATGAGCTCCTTTCACAATCCAAAACTCAGGTGAAGCATCTCGGCCACATTGATTGAGATGGCGGTGTTCATGTTGATCAAATTGAGGCAGAACGGAACATTGAAGATATGAGCCGCCTCTAAGGGGTTGAAGGTGAAGGTGATGAATCCTTCGCGGAGTTGCACCTGGAATTTTGGAATCACGCCATGGTGAGTGATGGCTTGACAGGCTCGAAGCACAAGGGATTGAGATGTGTTCCATGTTCGTACTTTGTGGGAGGACAAGAGAAATTTTCGCTTCTCATCACCACTTGCGGTCTCGTGCAAGCTCAGCTCCCAAGGCTTTTAGGTTATGACAGTCTTGGAGATTGGACAAGTACATTCCTCCATTGGGAGGATCGTCGGTTTTATAGAACGGGATCATAAGTGTAATCCATGTCTCAGGCTGTCAAAGACATTATTTACCACTTCACGTTTCCGTCATTAGATAGCAGGTAGTACCGCAAAGGTAGTTTCGCTGCTTTGCCAGACGCCACACAGTTTCATCCTTCTCCAGATAGGAATATACTCACTCGGAAAGGCTCATACACCTTTTGCAAATGAAGCAGATAAGAAAAAGCGTGCCCAATTGTGATTTTGTGTACGGAGTATGCGGGTCGCATGAGCGCTTATAGGTTTCGAAAAGTCTCCGAGCCGCGTGGGGAATAGAATAAGGGGGGGGGGCTGGGCCCCTCAGACCCTGAAACCTGAACAATTCAGCATCAACAGCCTACTGCGGTCAGGCACCAAGGACTTTGAGGAGATCCTGCACTAGACCTGAAATCGAAGGCGTATTCTGGATGGCCCATCGGGGTCAGAACCAGTCTACTGATCGGCTATTTTTACTTTCTTGGCGCGGAGAATACAGCAAGACTCAAGGATTGGTTGCTTCGCCATTGGCAATGTCAATGGCGAAGAGGGTGGGCTCAAGGTCCGACAGAGCAACTTTTGTAGGATACTGAACCGAAGGCCCCCAATGTTAATTTTTAACCTCTGTCGATGCGCGAATTAATCATTCCAAGTTTGCGAGATATTGGGTGGAAGTTGACATCTAGCTGTGGAACGGGTTCAATAATAAGCTCTTGGTGTCTGAAGAGTGTCGTGGGTTTGGGTAGACTTCAGGGCGGGACAGTCTACTGTGATGCAATATGCTCGACATAGCATTTGGGTTCAGGGTAACCCATATAGTATATCGCTTTTCGGACTTCATGTCATCCCTGGTTTATCGTGATCCATATCTCCGGATATCATGGCCCTTGGCGCGAAAAGCTACTGCAAAGCTGCGGCATCCAAAGTCTTGAGACTATCGCTATAGGTTTGTACGGGATCTTAAGCCTACCGCAATAGCGGAGAGGTCATCCAGGTATTCGAATCCAACTTGTACCTGCTCATATCATCTATATCCCATAGAGTGTTGATAGTCTGCGAGAGCCTCCGGTGGTCATCTAGTCTACACAGCAAATCTTAACGCAGACGTATTGGCAACTTCTAGAGAGCGACAGTCCACAACAACACTTAATTATCGTATAATAGGCTACCCTTCTTGGACTTACCGTCTTTCAGCATCTGCCATGATACTTCTTGCATATCCTGTGTGTGTGAGCTAACTTGGAGTTTTGCCATTAAATAAGTCGTACACGCTGGGCTTGGCCGTGTCAAGAAGCCGTATCGTCCTGGATCACAAGCAGATGCTGCGCAGAAGTTGACGAAGGCAGAGAGGTCGACATGCGAGCACATTGCAGGTAGTCAATCGCCGCACGGCCTTGATGGTGCCCTTTTCTTGGGCTAGGGTATGCACATGGTCACACTGCCAATGACTGGACCCCCTCAATGGGATGGCGAAACGGTACCAAGTAAATAAGGTTGAGGGCGGGAACTCTACCATTTCGTCAACGAGAATTCGTTGCTCGTGTACAAAATATCCGGGTGAGATCAAAGACGGCGAGTCGAGAATTTTCATTGCATGACCCTAGATGAGGGCCCCGCATCCTCGGGAATAGACCTAGGAACAAGAGTTGACAGTCTCAAGCTAACCACAGCATCAGAATGGTTCTCAATTGAGCGAATTATACCTCAATGACGGTCTACTGTATTCATCAAGTATGAGAAGTAGTAGCGATACACAGCACGAGATACTGGGATTGGACAAGTTTGCAAAGATTCAAGTGACTATGTCTAAAGGTTTACTTCAACACGTGTGACATTACGACGCCATATCTTATTTTTCAACACGTCAGTATCATTAAGATCGTCAAACATTTTTAGTAAACTAGGCAAAGATGGAAATTGGAATAACGCTGGCGGTGTAAGCCTGTGCGTCGGTCACCATGGGCTGTTAAAAACGAGGATGCAGCACTTGGAATACTCGAGTAAAAGCGGGTTTGTTATGAGTCTATCCTTTAGTTAACGCTTGTAGTCTTCCTCTCTCTTCGAATACATTGTCTGTTCTTTTGGCGCTCTCCACGATGATTTATTCGTAAGGGGCCAACCTCCCACGTCTCCGATCCCCACATCCTCGATGGTATCAACAGAAGCTTGAATCCAGCCGGCGCTGCTATTGATACCGCCAAACCCAGCATTCGCTTTCGTTCTGTAATTGGCAGGAACAATGACCACATTCAATGGCTGTTCATCTCCGACATCATAAGGAGTACCTTCTTCGACACGCTGAGACCTGATACCAAGGAGGAAAGGAAGATGCTTTCCTAGAAACGGTCGCATAACCATGAGGCAACCGCATATCACGGAGAGATTGATTTCGACGACCCTAAGGGAGCCAGCGATGGCGATGGCGGGTGTCAGGTTGAAAGTATGGAGGAGGTGTGCGACGAAGTAAACTCGGACCGCGCTGACAATGAAAGCTCTTTAGTAGGGTGGTCAGCTCCTTTTCTTACAATGTACCTGCCCCCTCAGAGAGCAAATGTTGGAAAGCCTTACAGGGAGCCAACAACAAAAACACCACCCGTTAACACTTTTGTGCGCGCACTGACTTTCCATTTCTTCGCCATGGGTACTGGTACGAGGAGGACCATGAGATCGACAACAACGTTGAAGATACCAATGGCGAGCAGCGGAGGTATGAGACGGCAATGATGCGGTATTGTACAGTAGCCCAAAAGGGCCGAAAAGGAGGCGACCATGTAGGCTACGGTGATGATGCCGACAATGTAGACCCCCAAGCGGACGTGCTTATCGGGGAACACGCGCAGATAGCATATCAGGACGGCGACCTTCGGAAGGGCGGTCGCAGGGATATAGAGATATAGAGAGGCTGCCGCCCACTAGATAGTTGGTGAGTATTCGCTTTAGACATAAATAGAAGACAATGTTTGGCAGAGACTCACTTTCTTGGACGGGATGAAGCTGTCCAATGGTACGTCCGATAGCTGATATGCATTCCTTTCGAATTCCTGCACTGGTGTTGCATGTTGGAAACTGCTCGAGGTAATAACAATTTGGTCCTTACCTAGGCAAGTTGCGGTCGACGCAACGCTGAATATCCAAGCAGTGATGATTACATCTACGAAAAATCAGCCATATACCCTTGGTAGCAATATGTCGCGGACTCACAATCATCCGCAAGGAATGTTCTTAGCAGCCTTACTCTCGTGTAGATTCGAAGAGCCAAGAATAAAGTGGAAAGTAGGAGGAAGGTGGCGCTAGTTGGAATAATGCCACTAGAGACGTAGGGGGACATAGTGGAGTTCGGCGTGATGCCCATGGGAAGTGCAACAACGGTATCGATCAGTCGGTTGGCGTCCATTTGGAGTACTGAGGCGGCTATCGGGAGAGCGGTCAGGGATCCAAACATATATTTGTATTCTGAGAAGCCTTGTCTGCCATTCTGCCCTTTCCAACGCAACCTTTCCAATGCTTGCGTCGGAGAAGGTAGTCGTTGTGAACCAAAAAATGCTTAGAGATGTGAGTTTCATAAGCGACCTGGAATATTAGATTGGGGCATGATAGATTGCGCTTGATAATCAGCCAATTAGGCTAGTGGAAAGGTCTTTCCGAGGCTGCAACCTTCTTGGAGACCACTGAGCGTTGCTTCTTCAAATTTTCAGAAGCGGAAAGGTCGCTGCAAATCATGAGCTCAGAGAAGGTGCTGACGATGGTCGAAAGGACTCAGCAGGGCTGAGTTTGGTGATGCAGCTCGCCTCTCCAGGCTCCTGAAAAGGTTTTGAGAGTCGCTGGGCCATGATTGCGACGCTCCGCTATTGGTGCACCTAACAGGTCTTGCGGGATACTGCAGAGGGGCGCCTCGACTGCGCCATGGTGCTGCAGAAGAATGTCCCGAGTCATTCGCTAATGCCCACATGATGCCTTCTTCTAGGGGAAATGAAGATCAGCACTTTTTATGCGGATGCAGTCCTCTGAGCGGCTAAGGTCGCGAGGGTATCAAGTTAAAGGAAATTTCAATGCTCTTCTATAACTCATATCCGTAGCTCAAATCAAAGTCTGAAAGAGTGACTCGTTTCTTTTATGGTAGATATCGATATGTTTGCTTGGTTTCTCACACGTATCGGACCCATGTGTTGGCATGTCGATTTCGCCTTACCCCCGGGACTGGCCGTGCATCTCAAATTTTTTCCCCGCGATCACGGGACCTTGAAGAGTTGCATTCCGAGGGAATGTACTGCGTGCGCGGGACCCTGCAGAAAGGCTTCCCGTATTCGTCGTCAGCGCTAATAATCGTAATGGCTTAGTACATAGGGAAATAACCCAAATTCGCAGAGTTAGAGTCAATCCATAGGTAAACTCAAGCTAGCTACAATGACTTCTGTGTAATTTTGAGCTTAGCGAAACGATGAACCAGACAGTGGAGGCTAAGCGCTGCAGACGATGGTGGGGAGCTTCACAAGGGAGCTTTAAGGCGTACTCCATTTCCATCGGGCTGTATGCAAGAAGGCTTGACACATCCTCAATCTAGTTTGCGGGGTATACAGTAGTCGAATTTCATGTAGGAAGTCCTTATCCGTGCGGTCCAACAACTGAAGCTTATTCCAGGTCATCTCGACTTTCAAACACGAGTTGGCGATCGCAACGTATCCTTTCCTGCCCCGTGTCCGGCGAGCAGCATGATCGGGCCATGTATTTGTTCATCTTCTTCCCTGCTTCTTCCAACACGAATCTCCCGGAGAACCTTTGAGTTCTTCTTTGATGCAGTCTTGAGTCATATTCACGGAGTAGATCTTGGCCTTGATAGGCCTAGTTGATGTGTTGAAAGAGTATTATTAGCATGGCGATCAAGGTCCCTCGAGTTCCGACCACGCTCCAAATCAAATCGAATGAAAATATTGTGCGGAGGTTGGAATTGAGTCGATGTATCTCATTCTGGTGAGTGGATTGAGGGTTACCCGTAGGGAAAATTGAATAAAATTAGAGGCATAGTTTACACATGCACCTAGATTAGGGTTTATGCATCCCACACAACTCAGACTTCACTCTGCTTGCTTGTTATACCTCGTAGAGCTCCTAGCATCTTGCTTCAGTGTATGTTCCCATAAGACTAGCCGAAGCGGTAGTCGTAGATGTTTTGAATCAACTGCGTATGGGCAGTATCAGCGTTCAGCCCTTAGGAGGCTCATGTTCCAACGTGTACACCGTCGGCTTGAAAGTTGGGGAGCGATGAAGTGCGGCCATCTTTGATTGGCCAAGCTGAAAATGAGCGGGCGAAGGGTTAGGATTGTTAGGTGCTGGAGACTCTTTGCAAGTAAATTAAGTAACTTACGAATTGACGCAGTCATGCATGGAACAGAACGAGGACCTGCCAGCGGTCCTGTTCCGCCAGTCGAGACGCCGATCTGCTCGTCTTCTGAGGCAGGTCAACGTATGACTGACCCAATCATGATACGCAAGCTGTATCCATGATCAAGTCTATCACTGTGGATACCTGCAGTAAGAGACTGCGATGATCCTCGAATCAATCTTGTCGCGGCGTCATGTATGCGTACTCGTATGAGCTTGAAACTTGGTCCGTGATGAGACTTCCATGCTTCATCCTCCTCACCAACAATCTAGTCATCATGATCATCTTCATCTGCTCATTCCTCTTCCTGACTTTCTTCGTAGGTTGCAGCTGACGCTTTTTCCGTAGCACTCAAGTCAACCCGCTGCCGCTCGATCATTTCTTTAGCTACCACAGTCATAGTCATATCCATCTCGACACCCCCATCAATGTAGTAATGGCTTAAGAAGTGAAACTCGTGATCACTCTTAGAGTCAGATTTACTGCGCGGTATCTAAAAGAAAACAATGTCAGCCTCAGGCCATCTTCTTCTGCCTCCTTCTCCGTAAGCTTCCGCGTCTTCTCCTCTGCGCCCTAGTCTGCCGGCTTTACGGGGTCCAGTGGCTACGAAGATAGCTTTTGCGTTGCTCAAGATGCCGCTTTGGATGCAGGCAAAGGTGGCTTAAAATAAGCTTCAGTGTATGAGATGGGCGGAAAGGGGGCAGGATGCGTTGGTAGATGTCTGAATGATATTGTAATTCTCGGTCGAGATTTCCTCCCACATACAGTCTACATACAATATTATGGCTCGGCACTGTCTGTCACGAGAGTTGACAGCTTGGACCAATCATTGTGAGAGCCTCAAACGAGCTGAGCACGAGTGCACTCGGCGTAGACACAATGAACTTTACTTAGAGGACTGGTTAAGGAGTCAGCGATCGGTTGTACGCGGCAACTAGCCGGTGCAAAGTAGGAGGCTTCGTGCTTAGAAGTCTACTTACGAATGATTGCTGTCGGTGTCCACCAGAGAAGTATTGAGGCGAAAAGCGTTTACTTTGGCTGGTTTGGTTCGCTTACCTTGTCGCAGCGATGACCACCACTGTCAATTAAACATGTGCGTTGCTAACCAAGGCTTTCAGCTGCACCGGCCGGGGCTCCTCATCATGATTTTCTAGCGGAGAGTCTCATCTGTCGCAGGCGCAGATCTTACCTTGATTCACTTGGGTGGCGAGTAAGACTCCGAAGAACGCCCCGCTTTGACATGAACACGATCTCATGTGCCAATATGACTGTCTCTCAATACAACGGGCAAATGGTCCTCCCATCTCTTTGTCTAGTAAAGGGTGAAGGAGATCGTGATTGCGGAGACTTGGGGAAGAGTCGAGAAAAGAATAGGTGTCGCGTTGGGACTGGGCAATTGTTGGCATTGAAGCATAGACACGCACTCCATCACGCATTCTAATACGTGTACAATGATGAGTTCGATTGATCCAACTGCTGGACGCGCACAGTTCCAGCGTGATATATTAATAGCCGAAGAAATATCTTCCCTTGCCCATAGTACAGACCAAGCCTACCACAATGGCAACAGTCAGCGTTTTCCTCACCGACTCAGCAAAAACGCTCTAGGTCTGGCAAAGTCCTCAACGAGGTGAAGCGAGCTTACTGGAAGCATTTGTGACCACGAAGCCTACTCCAGCACGTCGATTACTCAGATGCACATATACTGGATTGAGCAGCAGACGAAGGCTGCCAAGCCTGCAAGCCTCTTCAATCATCCTAGATGATCAGAAATCAGCTGACTTTCATGAATACCTAATCGCTGATTGTGCAGGTCGAATTTTTCCGCTCCATCCTCTCTAAGCTTTCTCGCTACATCAAAAATCGAAAGAACAAGCCAGCATACACAAGTCTCGCATTAGCGCTTACTCCCAAATAAATCTTTTCAATGCCACGACTCCAGGGTTCGGGAGGGGCGCCAACACTTGATCCTTCGTGTCTCGCTAGTCACTGTTCGTTTGCTACATAGCCTCGGAGCTGAAAAGAGGAAGTTTCGCGCTGCATGCCAAAAACTGTGTAGCCCCGCTCTGTAGGCTCGGGAAATAGGCCAAAGCTGCGTGCACACCTAGACCGGGGAAAAGGAAGTGGGTGTGCAAGGGGCTAGGAGCACGTACAGCTACGCCATCGCCCCGCCTGCTTTCATTCTGAATGATGGGGGCTTCTAACACTGCACGCTTCCAATAACGTAGCTACAACAACAGTATCCCTCGGAAATATCTGGCGAGTTGGGCTCCACCACCATGTCGCTGCTGGCACAATGCACCGTCTCGGCCTCCCTCGGCCTCCTCTCTCACCTCTGCATCTTCATTCGTGGAGAGCACCATCTCCGTTCCCCCTTCCTGTTCCGTCTCTATCTCACTCTCTCCGGCCTCCTATTCCTGAGCCAGACACTGATCTACCCTTCCGAGATAACCACTGCCTTCAAAATCACTTTCTTTCTCATCGTCAGCTATGCCACCGCTCTCTTCACCAGCATTACAACATATCGCGTTTTCTTCCACCGTCTGCGCCCTTTCCCCGGTCCGCCATTGGCGGCGGTGTCGAAACTGTATCACGTATCGCAAGTGCTCGATGCGAAGCAATACTTGTTCCTTGACAAGCTGCGGGAGCAGTACGGGGACTACGTACGAACAGGGCCGAATGAGCTCACGATCTATAACCCTGCCGCGGTTCCGCTGATCCACGGCTCCGAGAGCCCCTGCACCAAAGCCGACTGGTACGACAACCTAAAACCACTCCATGCCGTCAACACGACCCGCTCAAAACAGCTCCATGAGAAGCGACGGCGGATATGGGACATGGGCTTCTCTCAGAAATCGCTCGACATGTACGAGCCACGCGTACGATATCACGCCTCCCAGCTCGCGTCTCAATTCGCAGCGTCCGCAGGCAAGCCCGTGAACGCAACGGAATGGTTCTCTTACTTTGCTTTTGACGTTATGAGCGAACTCTCGTTCGGGAAACCGCTCGGCATGCTCAAAAGTGGGAAATCCCATTACGTGCGGGACCTGTTGATCAAGGGTATTATGGTGTTGGGCCCACTAACACCGGTACCATGGCTGTTTCACCTCTTAGGCAGTCTGCCTAGGATGACAGCGGACTGGCTTGCATATCGGGCTTGGGTGCTGGTGCAACTGAAAGAGCGGATGCAGATGGAAAAGGCCGAGTCATCGAACGTGATGACATGGCTTATCAAAGCCAGCGAGGAGGATGGCGAGAAGTGGGATCCAACCTGGCTTGAAGGCGACGCGGTGTCCATGGTAGTCGCCGGTAGCGAGCCTGAAGCATCGACTCTCACGTTCCTCTTTTACCACCTAGCCCAAACGCCTTCGGTACAGAAGAAGCTGCGGGCTGAACTTGAGTCTACATCTTTCTCAACCGACGCCCGGACGCTGCAGTACCTGCCTTATCTTAATGGATGCGTACATGAAGCGCTCCGCTTACATCCGCCCCTGCCATCGGGTTGTCTGAGAATAACTCCCCCGGCGGGGCTGAACATCGATGGCACTATCATACCAGGCGGTATCACAGTGCTAACTCCAGCATACAGTCTGGGAAGATTGGAAAGCTGTTTCGAGAGAGCTCAAGAATTTGTTCCCGAGCGGTGGTGCGAGCGACCGGAGATGCTGAGAGACAAGAACGCGTGGATACCGTTCAATGTCGGTGAGTGTGTCTTGGTTTACACCATCTCTACTCTTTCTCTTGTGTTAACGAGTATCAGGGCGCTATGGATGTGTTGGTCGTAACATGGGACTGATGGAATTGAGGATCGTAGCCGCTCTGCTCGTGGCCAAATTTGATATCGACTTTGCGCCCGGGGACGATGGGACGGAGTTGGTTTTGGATTGTAGAGACGCGTTTGCCTCGGCGCCAGGCAAGCTCGAGCTGGTATTCCGGGCTAGATGATAAGCTCAAAATCGATGAGATAAGAATGTATAGCGTTTGTCTAGCATCATTGGCACAACATTAGCCACGGTGGCTCACGGGATTACGGCATACAGGACAAGTGCTCCAAAATCGGACATAGGGGGGGGTGGCAATCTCGCAGAGCTGCTGTAGCAAGCTAAAATGTAGAACCAACAATCAATCTTGTTTCGCGGCATGCCTGATGGCGCGCGACCCTTGGCTCAGTAAGGCTGGCCAGTAGGATGGTATCTGGTAGCTCGAAGCAAACCATGAACAAGTACTAGTATGGAGTTGGAGTGGACGTGCCACGCTGTAGGATTCGGCGCGAAGGAGCATGCATGCATGGCTACTGATGCATAAGCTTTGAATGTTGAGCAAAGGATGAGAAGGCCCGAGCAGTGCTTAAGCTCGTGGTAGGGATGCCCTTGCTTCCGGCTGATCTCACTTTGGTGTTTTCTGAATGACTGGTCGATTTGTGAGCAAACCTCGTTTTTTTAAATCACTTTTGAGACACACGTATACTTACGTGTAGTATTTGCATTACCCCAGCCTAGATACCGTATTCGCTGAAGTTCATAGCTTGACGAGAAATTTTCCATGAACATGAAACCCAGAAGATGCGAAGGTGAGCGACACTAATTTGATGCGTATCGTATTCTGCAGTCAAAGGATCCAACGGGGTCAGTAGTAAGTCAAAGGTGTGAAGGGTATCAGAATACAGTTGCTGAAACAAAACCGCGGAGACTACCTAACCCGATCCAAGCTTGTGCGCATGTTCTGAAAAGCGGTGTACACGTATTATACCTTTGTCACAATCCCCGCATCGTTGTGCCGCAGACGACCTGGACTACTGTCTTAGCATAAGGAGGCCTGGTCCCGAAAGAACGTTTTGTGACTCGATTAGGCATATCTCCGCGCCAGTCATAGGAGAGAACTGAGAGGTCGTTGCCTAGCTACATAAGAGCTAACATTAGCCATCTTTAAGACGTCTAAGCAAGCTGGTCTAGATTTGCCGGTTTCAGGGCTGAATGTATGGGACTTTACTTATGAGTCGTTGGAATCCAGGGACAAGAGTAAGAACGCCCACAGTAGCTACAGCATCCATAGCGTCGCTCAACATGTCTTCTTCGGAGAAACAACCCACAAACCTCTTTCCCGACCTTCCACCCTACACGCCACCTCAGCACGGCCTTCTCTCCCACTTGCCCTCTTCTTGGGTCCCGTATGGAGAGCTCGTACGTCTGTCCCGACCTATCGGCATCGTTATAATATACTGCCCCTACCTCTTCGGCACGATCTTCGCGGCCGCCGTCTCCAATCCCCCTCCATCAGCGAATGCACTCCTCAAGACGGATCTTATCCTTCTCATTGCCACAGTCTTGTTGAGAGGAGGCGCGGTTGCATTCAACGACCTCGCTGACCGTGACCTTGACGGGAAAATAGCTCGAACCAGACATAGACCACTGGCGAGAAAAGCCATATCCCCAAGCAGTGGTTACATCTTTGTCGCTGTTCAAGCCGCCATTTGGCTTGCTATTTTGGCACAACTGTCGCAGAAATGCGTGGAATACGCAATACCCTTGCTCGTGCTCGTGGGACTCTATACGTACTCGAAAAGAGTCACTGATTTCACGCCCGTCCCGCTTGGCTTCACTATGGCGTGGGGCGTGCTTATCGGCTGTGTCGCTATGGGCGTCGATCCTACCCTTTTATTGCTTAAGGGTGAGACAGCGAAAGTGGCTGCATTGTGCTGCTTCTATCTATCAAGTGCGATCTGGACCAATATCTATGAGACGATCTACGCGCACCAGGATATCCAGGATGACGAGAAACAGGGCGTGAAATCTATGGCTATCCGGTTGAAGGGCAAAGCCAAGTCTGTCATGTACTTGCTTGCGATGCTGCAAGTATCCTTGCTTGCGTGTACCGGGTGGCTTATTGGGGCTGGGGCACTATACTTCGCTGGTTCTTGTTTCGGTGTAGCCGCCTCTTTGGGAACAATGATCTGGAAGGTCGATTTGAGGCAGCCCAGCGAGTGTTGGTGGTGGTTTTCCAATGGAACGTGGTTTGTGGGCGGGAGCATCGTGTTCGGGTTCTCGAGCCAGGTCTGGGGGAATCAACTGCTGCAAAGTCTCCTGGGTGGCACAGCTTGATGATTGACGAGCACATGAATGAGTTGCACACATTCGAAGACGGTTTTAGAACTTTGACGGTCGTGTAGGCTTTGCTGGGTTTGAACAGATATTAATCGAGCTATGTATGATCCTTTGTTTGCCACAACCCACTAGTCAAAGGCCATTCGCCTCTCTTGTATACGTTCCAAGCTTTTTCCGCCTCTTCAGCTGCATCATACCCGAATAGCCAGCCAGAAAAGACGGGGTCGGCAAGGGGGTTCGGATATCCATCGAATGGCTTATGCTCTGAGAGCTGGCGGTCGCGTTCCCGTTGCAACGGACCGTCTACCATGCCATTGGTCTCTCTCATAGCCAAGCTTCGATGTTTCACTTGCATAGCGCGAGTCATACGATGTCGCTCGAAGATAGACAAGATGTCAGGCATTTGAGATTTGAGCTCTAGATGCGACAGTAGTCCTGAGAGAAATGCCGAGTCCTCTAGTGCTTGCGCTGCACCCTGTGCTAGGTACGGAAGCATCGCATGCGCAGAATCTCCGAGCAGAGTGAACTTGCCTTCCGGGTGAGTCCAGAAAGGCAGATCGTTGCACTCAACCAGGATCCATTTGCTGGCTTCTTGGGCGACATCCAGTAGCTTCTTGAACTTGTAGTCCCACTGCTTGACAGAGCCCCTGATCTGATCCATTTCTGCTGGCTGAGGTCCAAATGTGGCCTCAGCGCCGGCAAAATCGGGTCGGATGAGAACGAGGTTGAGCAGGCCATCCCCCAGCAAGTACGCAAGAGCATGCGCATCTGGACCAAGCCAGAGATGAACAGCCGGAGGATCTCCCAACTCAATCAACTCTGGGTGTTCCTGCAATTTCTCCACCGGTATAACAGTCCTGAAGACAATATCGCCACTGGGATGAGGCGGGTCAGGTCTTCCAAGCAGAGCATCTCGGCAAAAAGATCTTTCACCGTCGGCACCAATGATCAAATCAGCCTCCAGGGTCTTTCCATCGTCCAAAAGGATTGATGGCTTGGTGAAGTCGATGCTCCCAACGACCGAGCCTAACTGTATCATGACTCCCAGCTCTTTTGCTTCCTTGGCCAGCACCTTAAGATATTGGGCCCTGTGTATGACCAGATATGGCGCGTCATAGGTCTGCTGCATCGCTGGATCGAGGGTCTGCTTTGACAACACGTGGCCATCCTTGTAGGAGTGTATAGCGATATCATGAGGCTGCGCGGCGCGTGAGACGACGTCTTCCAAAATGCCCCATTTCTTGAGGATCCTTGATGAGTTTGGCGGCACCTGTATGCCAGCACCAATCTGGTGCACTGAGCATGAGCGTTTGGACTTGGTAGAGGGGGAACGACACCCACATGCATACCTCTCGTAGTTCCGGCATCCGTTCTAGCACGCTTACGTCGTGACCAGCTTTCCTGATGCCAATGGCTGCAGCCAGCCCACCTAGACCGGCTCCCACCACGATGACTCTGCAGCGTGGTCTGCTGTTTATTTCCTCAGTCTCTTTCACTTCTGTCATCGTTGCTTTATCGTCGCTGGCCACAGGTCTACACGCTCGTGCTGGCAGCTCTCCGCCCTTCCAGGAATGTCTTACGCTGTGGCCATGGATATGTGCCTAGATTGAAAAGGTCCTAGAGCCGGACCGACGCTAAGATTTTGAAAGGACCAGGAATATCCGGGCCATTTGCCATATCTTGGTCAGAGGCTCAGAGCAGTCACGGAAAGAGCAAGCCCAGAGACTCGCGGGGAGCACAGCCTTCTCGGTCATGATACTTGATTTGGGAAAGGCAAGGGACGGCACAGCCGATCGTATGCAGGCGGTGATGGGGGATACATAGAGTGGCATAGTGGCATAGACTGGGCTTCGGTAGTTGTGTACTTGTGCTCGGTGAAAGTGATAGCCATCAAGTTGATTCGATGGGCAACTGCCAACTTCCAATCGTGCCGTCCACCGGTTAGCTCCGGCACTAAAGATTACTCAGCGAGCTACGACTAAGGTAAGTTCCGCGAAACGACTCCCCAAGCTTCATGCAGGTGATATTTTAGCATTTTAGTTTACGAAAAATACAGGGGTAATGAAGGGGCAGATATGGTAGCATCAAACTTCCAATGAGCCTCAGTATCACATCACGTTGACGGTCCACAACCATTAGCCAAGCTTGTCTCATCACTTCGAGTCTGTTTCGCATCAAAGAGCGCAAGAAAAGGGCATCCACGATCGATCTGATCAGGATCGCGATGATGGATAAATTACTACTGATCAAGATCCTGCTACGGTTCGTCAAGGAACCCGAGCTACGCCCTTCAAAGCCATTTCCCTCTGACCTTTTTCCGGTGCGCGAAGTCAGCCAAAGCAAGCCATTGTATGGCATGCTCATTTTGGCACAGCCACGATGATGCTATCGCGAAGCTCCGGAGTGTAAGTGTAGATGTGTTTGACTTTCAGCCCCGCGGCATCCAGCATAGAGTACCATTGCTTCTCAGTCCTCTCCATAGCTGCCAGGCCTGCCATCATTGCTAGATCGAGCTGTGTTGCACGCCAATGTGCCCCTTGGTTCGGGAGAACCATGTCATCGATGAGGATCACAGAATCTTTGTCCATAACCTTTATGATTTGTTCCAGGATGATGATGCATTTGTTGTCAGGCCAATCGTGCATGATGTTACGTAGATAGTACGATCGAGCGCCTGGACTTGGGTTAGATGGTCGAAGGACAATCCCAAGGGTTTGGAGTTGACAGAGACATACCTTTGATAGGCTGCTCCGTCATGAAGTCATGCACAGTGTGCTCTACACCTTCGCATGGGATAGCTTGAGCAATTGCGGGAGGGAGGTCTTGGTTGATGACCCGGCCAGGCGCGTGAGGAAGCTTCTGTTTGAGTGCAAGGCACATATGGCCAATGCCGCCGCCAACGTCAACGAAGAGTGGGATTTCGGGCTTCAATCCGTGGCAAAGCTCCTTCTCGAAAGGATAAACATCGAGAAACATCTTTTGCCCCTCACGATTGGCCATCATCCACTGGAGAAAATTGTCGAAGCGAGATGGCACGGCGAGAGCCCAATCAAAGGGCATTTGGTCTGTTCGGTGGCCTTTTTGGAAAGGACTGTGGGCCCCATCGGACGGATTATGGTATTTTGTCTCAGCAAGGAACTCTGGTAAGGCCTGCCAACATGGCAAGATGTTGTCGTGACTGGCAGAAGATATTTGTCAGAGAGCCTGATCAGGGTGCCTTAGGATGATATCTTACTTGTGGTATATGCCTGCTTTAAGTCCTGGCACGCTAAGAGTTTTCGTAATGTTAGTGGCAGTCCATTCGTCTTCGCCAACTTCCTCTATCATGCCGACGCTAGCTAAGTATCGCAAGATACGTCCTTTGACAATAAATTAGCACTGTGAACGACTTTTTGTGAACAAGCATTTAGACCGGTCACATACCGAGAAGAACTTGGTCTGCATTGGTGGTCTCTGCAAGCCGCGTTGTGCTGAAGGCCGAACCCTCTTTCTGGCTCAGGGTTTCGAAGAGTTTGAGATCACTGGCAATCCTGGCAGCGGTGGTTTGAAGTGACTGTATGGGTAATGGCAGTCAGCTCCAAGCCATGAGTAAGGTATTCGACTGTGGGAGCATACAATGTATGCAATGCGCTGGATTGAATCTCCCGGTGACTCGAGAGTAAATGCGAGATTTCGTGCCGCCTCGAACAGGCTCTTGCGGTTTTCTTCATCCTGAACGTCCGATGACTTGAGGCCTCGCATTTGCTTCACGAGGCCGGCGATGTCCACAGCATCGGAAGTGGTGGAGCCCATCTTGTTTTCGATTTCTTGACGGTAAATGGAGGTAGAGGCAAGGGAGGAGTGGTATGGCGAATGAAGAGGTAGAAGGGTGGGGAACAGCGTGTAAGGTGTCTAGACAGGAAGTAATACAGTGAGGTGGTCTGAGCTGGAGCCTGTAGGGCTGAGCCAAGTGTCTGGGAGGCGTGGGAGAAGCATGGACGACGGGCACTCGCACATGCAGTCAAGATACCTACCTGCCGTAACATGGTGGTTTTTCCGTGTACATATTGGTGGCATGTGGCATGTGGCATGTGGCATGTGGCATGTGCTTACATTCGAAACATAAAGGATTGAGTTGCGGCCAAGTCTTCTCGGTGTACTTCAATGCCACGGCATTACTGAGGTAACCTGAGAGTACGTCGTACGAGCACTGATTGCTACTTAAGAAGGCGGCAGCGGGCCTCATGCCCTTATTGCCCGCCCTCAGCGCCAAATGTCGATCCGATGGCAGTGGCACTCTTGTCTACTTGTCTCGTGTAATGTACGTACACACCTTCACTTCAACTTGCCTGGTACCTACCTAGCTTGATTCTACCTACCTATATGTTTCTGCTTTTCGCTCAAGTAAAAGTATCAAAATATTCCATTACTTAGTAAAGAGGCGGGGTAAGCTGACAGCTAAAAGAGTGTGAGCGTCAAGTCATCTTATTCGCGAGATTATTAGTAATCAATTAGATGATCCTGGATTTTACTCTATGTATGCTCGGTATGTTGTAGGCGCCCACAACTTACTTTAGATTATGCAGTGCAGGTGCCATCCTTGCATCCTTGAATCCTTCCGACCTTCCTAGAAGCTCCCTAGACACCTTTCTCTATCTTTAAGACCTTGCAAGGTACCTCTACCTAAAGTCTAGTCACCACCACCATACACAAAAACTATTGCTTTTTCTAAACTTACTACTTCATGCATGTCAGCATGCCCCACCATCCTGTGCAATCTTGCTTGAATTAAATGGCATTTAGCAAACGCATCCTCCCTCCCGCGCCTTTCAATTCGATGCCGGGCTACGCGACAATAAAGCCGACCCAAGTGAGAGAGTGAGAAGGAGCATACCAATATTTGGTTTTTACGCCGCAGTCACACCAAGAGTTGTAAGTTGGTTTGTAATTTGTTTATAGAAACCCTGGCATTTGCAAGCGGACATCAGATACCTCTCCAACAGACGCACGTGCCTGGTGGTGCCGCATGTCATCGTGGCAGAGCAACCTATTAATTGTCACTGAACTATTAAGCAATTAGAGTAAAGTTGTGTGGTAAGGTAATAAAGTAGCGTTCTTGCTAGGAATGCAGGGCAATAAAGAAAACGTGAAATACCGTCAGCTTCCTTCATGCACCTTTCGGTGACTTCTACTACGTTTTAACTCTCGTTCAAACATTCTCAACCTCTCACAGTACTATTTCATTCCCCGAGATGGAGCCTTTACCGCGTCCCGCCGATGGCGATCGGGACAGGGGCCCGCAGTTACTCGCCATGTGGTGGACCGAGTTATCCATCTGCATCGTCATGGTCGCCATGCGCTTCTATTCCCGGCATAAGCTCAAGAACTTTGGAACCGACGACTGGTTGATGTTGACTGCCTTAGTAAGTAACGAGACCGGTTCTTCGAAAGTCGACCGTGCTAACATGCACCTCTAGATATTATACGTATCTACAACAATAGCCGAAACGTTCTCCGCTACCAATGGCGGAGGGCGGCACCTCTACTATTTGAAACCGGCGCAGGTCGAATTCGTCACCAAGGTCACCTGGATCGAGAATCCATTAGGCATCATGGCTCTAGCCATCGCCAAGATGTCCGTCGCCTTCCTCATCCTACGACTTATAGGGCCGTCGACAAGGTGGCGCAAATGGTCTCTCTACTTGAGCATCGGCCTCACCTTCACAATTGGAGCTTTGGCCTGCATCCTCACCTTTGCGCAATGCAACCCACCGCGCGCTCTGTGGGAGCCGACCAAAGTTCCAGAGGCCAAATGCTGGAAGCCAAGTGTTCAGAGTGATTTCGCCATTTTTACTGGAGGTAGGTCCAGGCTGCGAAGTCATAGACAATGGGAATCGTGGCTGACGGATACAAGCCTACTACACCTTCATTGATATGTTCCTCGCCCTGCTTCCCATCACATTTGTCTGGAATCTGAACTTGAAACCTCAACGGAAAGTGGCCTTGAGCATGTTGCTTAGCTTGGGTGTATTGTAAGCGGTCCCGCAGAAGCTTCCGGCGACAATCTCGCAAGCTGATATGTCTCTAGCGCCGGCATCTGCTCGGCCGTCAAAGTGGGCTACCTCCACGAACTCAGTTCCCGAGCCGACTTTACCTGTAAATCCGCCCGGCTCCCACCATAGCGACTTCTTGCTAAAGCATCGTAGGGGCAACGTACGATCTCGCCGCCTGGACCGGCGCCGAAATCTTTCTCCTCATAGTCTGCGCCTGCATTCCGACCCTGAAACCCATCTACGATCTCTTGCGCGAGAATGCCGTCTTCAGCTTCTCCTACTTCTCTTCGAAGCGCTACGGCTCGAACCGCAAAATCTACTACGGTTTTGACGGCAAGAACAGCCCCAAAACCCCCTCTTACCGAGACCCATCCGACCGCGGCTCTCCCGGCCGCGTCAGCATCACGGACAAAATGACCGCCGGCGTGTCGACGAAAGCGACGGGTCAGCCTGACGCCGGGCTGGACCCGTGGAATAATGGGGACAGGAACGCGCTGATTGGGATGAAGAATATCAACGTGCAGAGGGGGTGGGAAGTGCGCAGTGCGGGAAGGTCAAACTCCGGGAGCATGTCGACCTCATACCCGACGGAGAGGCCTGCGCAGTTTGAGACGAAGAAGATTCGAGGTGATGATTTTGTCTAGAGTGTTAATGGACCATGTACAATAGCTGTTAGATACTTACGCTATACTTTTAGGGATGTCTAGGACACTTTGATCGTAGCGTATTACGGAGGCTATACCCCTCAACTTGGTTCTGCCAAGATGATCCTCTCATGCATCCCATTCGTAAGTTATGTGCTATGTATCTTCCACTCAGCCGATGACATTAGTTGTTGTGGATAACGACGCAACATGACAAATTGTACACAGCCTCCATATAGGGGTTCCAGAGCGATCTCAGCGGTGCAGGCACATCACCTGGAATACATTGAAAGGTTCCCAAAAATCATATCAGAAAATGAGCTGGTGCTGGCCAAGATTTACCTATCACATTATAGATTTTCTTACCTCAACCCGTCCACCATCCAAAAATTGCCCCCCAATGAGCCTTAATTAGACCCTTTGACCGTTAAACGCCATGAATTCTCTGGCCTCTCCTTGCAAGTACTCTTTCATCTTGATCCCGGCATTCAGACCTTCAAGGTCGTCCCGCAGATCGAACGTTTCAGCTGCCCCAATGGCTAAAGCCCGACCTATTGCTCGGAGTCAGCATCTGGGTGCCCCTTCATTCCATCATCTCCGCCTTACCGCAGATGGAATCGTCCGCTGCACATCTAATAACAGCTTTTGCCACATCATTCGCATCGCCAACAGGAAACCCTTGCTCGCGGCACACGTCTGCCAGGGGTTTCGACATTGGGGTATCCATGACCCAGGGCGCAATCAAATTCATTCGATAGCCCAGGTCCTCCATCTTCGACCTCGTAGAACGGAACAAACCTCTGACAGCCCATTTGGAAGTGGTATAAGCGGCTTCGTTGAGTTCGAGATAGCCTGCCAACGAGCTCATGACGACAAGACACTTTCGGAGTTCCGGCGTTGCTCCGATTTCGGATGAGGGCCGCAGTGCGAAGTAATGCTGGGCCAGCTTACTCGTGTAGTATACACCTTTGGCATTCACGTCAATACTGAGATCAGCGCTTTCTGGTGGGGGAGGATCTGTGTCCAATGAAGGCGGTTCCTCCCCTTCCGTTACGAATGGCCTGGCTCCTACTCCAGCCGCGGCGACTACAATGTCAATACTCTTACGCTCCGAAAAGTTGATAGCACTCTTGAAAGCATTGACTTGAGACTGCCATTCTGTCACATTGGTAGATACATAATGGAGCCTGTCCTATCTCAGACAGGCTTGACTGTTCCAATGGTGACACACGGACTCACTGTAATCCTTTTGTGATTGATGTCGCAACGAACTCTTTGCCTGCACCCTCGTTGATATCGGCAATCGTGACGAAAGCTCTGCATTCCGTCGGCTCCGCGTGACGGTAACGGTATCTTTGATCGCAGTCTTACCCATTTTCTGCAAAGCTAGTGGCGATCAAAGCTCCCAAACCTGATGCCCCTCCTGTTACGATGGCAGATTTACCCTTGAGGACAGAGAGGTTCAAATGCTTTGACAGATCAGCGACAGGCGTCATGATGGCATTCGAGAGGAAGATGTGGACGATGGAAGGAGTGGAGAGCGATTACGATTATTGTTGCTGAGGGGTCCTGTAGGGCTAGCTGGTCCCTGGATGCTCTAAAGATATAAGAATAAACTTAAGGTAGACACGAGTGCGGTAACTAACCAGAACGAGCCAAGTGCGCTCCGATCGAATTGGCTTGTGGGGGAATTCCTTTTTGCATAACCTCTCTCTCTCTCCCGCTGTCCCAACACGTCAAATGGCATATCAAGTTCAATTTATCTATTACTATGACAGGATCAGATCGGAGCGAAGAGGCAGAGCCTTTGCTTGTTGACCAAGAGCAGTGTGATCACCCTGATTACTATGAAGGTCCCTGTGCCCCCAATCCTTATGCAGATTTGCCCGTCTACACAAGCATCCATCGCGTCCGTCACGAAGTCATAACTAGCATTGATGACCCTTACAGCATCGAGCAACTGAGGGCCCCAAGGATCAATGTCGCCATCGTGAGGCCTTTGGTCAATCGCCTTTGGGACGGGAAAGATATTTCCATCATCTATTGTCTTCTTGTCAACAAGCTGCAGTTCCTTCGAGAGCAGGCATTCGAAGCACATCAGACCATCAATACAACCCGAGCACAACTTTGCGAGCTAGCAGCGCTCAAGATCCTACGGCGCTTCGATGAGGAAAATCCAGGACGTGAGGGTCTTCTGCTGCTTGCCAATATCCTGGTGGCCGGCTTCGAACCCTTCCAGAATGCACCGCGTGAGATCAAACGAGTCCAGAGCTATGCCGCCTCCTGGAAGGTTCGGAACCGAGGTTCTAGGATTGGGAAGTCAACAGTGCTGGAAATTGCCATCATCTCGGAGAGTAAAATCTTTTTAAGCGCGCCTGCATGTCAGAAGGTAATGGAGGCAATCTACCTGGGGCGCATAGTCTATACGCCCTCATCATTCATGGACATAATACCGGACCATTACAAATATAAGCCAATCACGCTGTACCACCCCAAGAAGGCGCCAAGGCTCAACCAATACAGGCTCATGGTGCCGCGGACAAGGAATGTTCTCGACATTTGCCAATTCCTGACACTACTGGTACTATACATACTCACAATGCAGCACCGTCAGAGCGACAAATTCACCTTGTATGAGCTTGTGTTCTGTGTGTACGCTACAGGCTGGGCACTGGACGAATTCGCTTCTATCCTAGAGCACGGATGGCACTGCTATACGCAGAACCTTTGGGCGTTCCTGGACTTCATGTTCATTGTCGTCTATGCCGTCTACCTTGTTCTTCGCATACACAGCTTAGCGACAGGGGATATTCGCTCCGGTATACCAGCACTCGATATCTTGTCTGCAGGGGCCCCCGTGCTAATACCCCGCTTGGCCTTTAACCTACTCGGGGAGAACATGCTCTTTGTCTCTCTGCGAGCGATGATGGCTGACTTTACGGTTCTCACCTTGCTCGCTGTGTGGTGCTTTGCCGGTTTCTTGCTTAGCATGATGTGGCTTGGCGAGGGCGATCACCCGCCAATCACCATTTCGAAATGGATGTTGTGGGTCTGGTTCGGGCTCGACGGAACTGGAATCCAAAGATCGGTGGACTTCCACTGGCTTATCGGCCCAATACTGATGGTCACGTTTGCGTTCCTAGGCAATACGCTCTTTCTCACCATCCTTGTGTCTATGCTCAGCAGCACTTTCTCGAAAATTGCATCCAACGCCACAGCCGAAATCCAATTCAGGAGAGCTGTCCTTACATTCGAAGGAGTCAAAAGCGATGCAATCTTTGCTTATCAGCCTCCTTTCAACATCCTAGCTCTCTGCTTCCTGTTACCACTAAAGGTAGTCCTTACTCCGCGCTGGTTTCATAAGATTAATGTTGCAGCTGTGCGAACGATAAATGCTCCACTTCTCCTGCTCCTCAGCGTCTACGAACGTAGGCGTCTATGGAGCACGAAACCCTCGAAAGTTGTCTCCAAATTCAGCTTTTGGGACTTCTCACGATTCTCAGTGCACGCAGACATACAAGCGGTCTTTGACTCTGACCCACCTCAATCAGTCCTAGACGAGATATCTGAAGCCGAAGAGAACCCTCATCCTGGACACCTTGCGGTCCCGTCCATCAATCTCGACGGCAAAGCTGCAAGCAGAGCAGAAAGTCACCATATAATCCCACCGAAGACAGCGAAGCGGAAGGATTCGATGGCGACGATGGAGGGCTTGACGGAACATCTGGGGGAGTGGCTGCATGGACACGATAGCAGTGGGTTGAACGGTAGACTGGAGGCTTTAGAGGAAGCTACAAGACGGATCGAGGGTATGGTTAAGAAAATTAGCCAGGATTTGGGAGGTGACAGTAGCGATAGCGAGACCGTTTCAAGGGCTCCAACAGTCGAAGGCATTCACCCAGACGAGGAGGATGCATGAGACATAAAAGTTGTCAGGTTCGACATAATCTACAGAATGCTGCATTTTTGAGCTGTACGGCCAAATATGAGCTTGGTCATTGTTTGTTGCCAGTTGAAGCACACTTTCCACTTTCCACCCCCGCACGCGCCACGCTTCTTGCCAAGGAATGCCATAAAGCTGCTGAAGGTCCCTCCCTTCTTTCTACTGCACTACTTCTTTCTTGAAGAATAGTATCCCTCTTTTGATAGTCTTCCGGCATGGTACTCGGAACGTGGTCGTCTTATTCCAGGTGAGATGTGGCAGTATGTATGCACCGCCAAGTAAGCAACCCGATTGAAGGACGGTGTTACGCGCATCCATGGCAAGAATCAGCGGCTCTTTGTCTTCACTTGAATATCGAACAAGCCAATCATGCGAAGCGTATGGTGCCCGTTTGTAAGTAAAGGGAAGAATGTCCATCTCCTGACTGTCACATGGCAGCCCCCCACGCCACTCGTCGAGCTGTTCAGAGGGTCACCGATACCCGGCGACCCGCTCTACAACACACATACCAGAGTATATCGCTCAAGTCTAGTCATGATATTCGAAAAAGGCAGACCCTTTTCGCTCCGATAACGCCCGTCCTCCAAGCACGCGTTTGTGGACCCTGAAATATCGCATCAGGGCAAAGGTTTGTTTTAGCGTAAGCGCCGCTCCAGTTGCGAACTTGCGCTTCTATCGTCTACGCTCTTCGCTGACCCCGTGGGCTCTTTAATGGCAAAGCATTCGACAATGCTAATTCAGGCTCATGTTCGATATAAGCTTGTCGTACCCACTCTGACGGGTTGCCGCATCCCACGTAAATTCTCCCGTTGGCTTGGGCAAACTTCCGTCATGGCTCTTAACCTTATGACGGATCGGCCGTGATCGGGTATCTAATACTTGATATTCTACCCAATCCATATGCCCACGTGGCGGCGAGCCGAATTCTGCTTTCAGCTTCAATTTCCCAACCTATTTTCCGAGTGTACGAAGGGAGAGAATGTATTCCACTTTTATGGAACATTTCATGGATGGAAGAGGGGTAAGTCAATAGAAGTCTTGGACTGTGAGAGCTCCTAAGATGCGTCAGTGGCGTCGGTCCGTATAAAGGCAGACTCGAGCTTGTCTTGACGGATTTTTCAAGCAAAGCAGTCTTTGCCTTCGAGGAATATATATACACCTTCGTTTTATCGAAACCTGACCTCTACTATCAAACTCCTTCCCAGCTGTATCGCTCTTTGTAGGGCCTTTTCTACGTCACCGACCTACCGCAACCTATGCCCCTAACCCGACACCGAGACCATTAAGGGAGCATTGTATTTCCCAAGAAATGCTTAGATCCAGACTATACCTAATATCTACATTTCTCGCCTACATTTTCACATCGGACGCATTCCCCGTTCCATTACTGCCAAATCTGATCCAACCCGACAGATCTATGGGCAACTGTAGCAATCTCAGACAAAACCTCACTCAAACATGTTGGGAGGAGCTCGGAATGGCAACTTACCTTACCACCTGGTGGCAAGCCAATCAACAGGCCTGCGGCGGTGTAGGCGCCAGTTTTGTGTCATGCTATCAACAGTCGGTAGGGGTGGAAGAGCAGCAGTGCGACACCACTGGACCAAACATGTGCGACTTTCCTGAAAACTTCTCAGGGTATACACCGCAACAAGCTTATACCCTCTACACGATCTTTGCCATATGGCAATGGTTCGAGTCCATCTACGAAGCAATTGAAAACGCAGATCTGTCGGCCGGCGGACCCGTGGGCAAGATCGTCAAAGCTATCAACCCCGAAGTGCAGCAGGAACAATCTCTCGGTGACTTTCTTCAAGCACTGACGGCTTTCGCACCTCTGCTAAGCCTGCCGTCCGAACTTGGAAAGGCTGTTACCTCAATCACCGAAACGGCCATGCGTCAATCGCCGGGGGTACTCAAACAGCTCAACCCCACAGGGACGCTCGACTCGGAAGTTGTGCAAATAAGCAACATCTACGATGGTCTCAGCACCATCAAGACCACATACGAGCAAAACATCACCAACGCGCTCGCTTTAGTCCAACAAGACTTCACAACTTTTAGTCTCTTTGCAGCCAACGGATCCTTCATCGCGCCCCGCGCTTCCTTAGAAGCCGAAACCACGAATCTAACAACGGCCCTCGAAACGTACATTGTCTCATCCTGTTTGACAGCGAGCAACATCATCATCACTCTAGCGCGGGAGACGAACCCCCAACAGCTAGCAAGCAACGGGTCCATGACCACCACGAACCTCATACAATGCGAATCGTACGACCAATACGGCGTCTGCAGCGCCTGGTGGTACGATCCTGACACCAACGCCGCCTACGGCTTGTCGTCTCTGCGAAATATGGAAACAAATTACTATGACCTAATGCAAACCATGTTCTCGAACGGCTGGACCACCGGCGCCGATCTCTTCCTAGGCGCCAAAGCCTGCGCGGACTACATAGCCGTGTACGGAGGCACGAAAGATCCGACCCTGGACCCGACCACTTTGATCCCTCGATGCATCAGCAACATCCAGGTCTGCGTGTGGGACCAGTCCTGCCAGTGGGGGGATCAGGACTGCGAATTCACGGGCGAGTACGGGTGGAACCTGTGCAAGCCGCAGTATGGTTACGAGGCGGACGACTGTGGGGGAGATGGGATTCTGACTGAGATTGTGCCTGCGGCGTACTTGGGCCCTTTGACTACGATTACGGAGGAAGAAGGGGGCGATGAGGTGATTGTTTGTCATGGGGATACTTGAAAGACTCTTGCAAACGGGTTCGTCGTTTTTTCCTTCATCATAGACACCGATAGATATACCACCACATCTGCAAAGCTGTAGTACTCGTACATGCTTTGTTCCTACCTCTGCACTTTTCGGGTATCACTGATTGAGCGATGACCCACGGTGTACTGGAATCATACCCCTGCAAGTAGTAGCTTGTTGGCTTCTTGCTTTATACTGTCCATAGCCAACATTACCGGCGCTCAGGGAAACACAACCAAAGCTACTTCTGCGATTGAGTTAAAACACCATGTCTAGATGTTGTACTGTCGAGACTGTTGGTAGAAAGTATGAAGTGGTTTCGACGTTGAAGACGTCATTGATGTGAGGGAGCGAGCAGAGTGGAGGGTGACAGCCAAAAGGAAACATAGCATAGTAAGAAATCACGCACTTCCGAGATGAACAGCTCTGGCGTTTACACAGATAATGCTATATGGCGCAAAGTTAGATTAATAAGGGCGAAAGAGTAACAACGAAGTATGAATGGTGTTCTTGGGTGGGCGTGAAGACTTGGTATATCTGGTTCAGGAGTATCAGAACGGATCAAAAGGAAAGGAGGCACAGAACGAAGAAAGCTGGATACCACTGATTTTGTTTGGTGGACGGGAAAGTATCATCAGCTCTTGTGTTCGTAGCTTCAATGGAAAGTATAGCGGAAGGATTAGTAGCTAGCATAGTCTCGTATTTGATAGACCAGTGAGGCCTGATTGGCCCGCTATATATCCTTTCATTGCTCCGTCCACATGTGAGATCTTCCAGTCACAATGTTCTTAGTCACATGATCCATGCTAAGGGAAGAGTGATGGTGCCCAGAGAGCACGGCTCTTCCCCTGCAGCCCAATGAAACATTTCCGAGACAGCAATTTCGCCTCGCACGGGCTGGACTTAAGACCATTCGATCGGTCACCAGTCGGATGATCTCTTTTCTGACCCGTCTGTGCATATTTCCCTCTTCGTGATCCACCTTTGCGATCCACCTTTGCGATCCACCTTTGCGATACCGCCGGGGGTTCCAGACTCAGGATTGGGGTGAGGGTGAAAAATGACATCGTCTTTCGGCTGAGGTATGATTGACCAAGGAGAATTCGCTGGGCATGTCTGCGAGAATTGGCCGGACTCCGTGGCAAACTCTCCAGGCAGATCGTTTACAGATCCATGAGACTGTGACAGTGGCCATCTGAGGCGGTGGAGTATTACCGTTGACTGATCCGGGGAAAGCTGCTGCAGAGGCTATCTTCTTGGTGCTGGACTGTGACTTGGGGTTTGCAGAACGAGTTGTCAGGCGCTGCTGCATTGGAGGTCTATGGGCCAGACATGTACTCACACGGAGCATACGAACAGCATTTCCGGAGGAAATACACTAGTATGCATAGGGCCCAACTTATCTATCTCGTCAGTCAATGGTTTGGTCATCTACGACTCATCTGCCTGCAGCGGCAGTCTATGTCAGAGGTTGCAAATCTACTCGATGACTGAAGAATATCCTAGAGAGAGTCCAACAGAGACCACTGCCGCGTCGGCGAGCTTAGCGCTGTACTCGTACTTGCTGCCGTCGCTTAATAGATCCCAATACTCGCGCCAGAGGGAAGCGGTGCGACGGACTGACTCCAGACGGCTTTGGTCTTGGGCGTCATTGCGATTTTTTGACCAGCTGGCCCCAGAACGCCGTAATGCTCGCCTATGCTTTGATTTGTGGAGAGAACGTACAGAGCAGGTCAAGTCTGCCATTGTTCTTGGCGAGTGGTAACTCCTCGACAAGGTCGTTTGTGTCGATGATAACAGCGAAAAAGAAGCATGGAAGCTGAGGTTCCAAGGTAGGATAAAGGTATCGTCACGGTCTCGGGAGCGTCAGCGTCGGTGGGATACTCATCGCTTGGCATAGGACTGCCCATTGTGTATGGTAGGCTTCACGTGTTGTCAAGGTCGCATACTTTGGGTGATCTGAAGTTCGTTATGCATTTTCACATAGTTGCTCGCCTGCATCAAGCAAGGAGCCTTATACCTAGCGTGGTGATAGGCCACTCAACTCGGGACAGTCCCCCTCCCACAGTCCCCCGTCACTGATTTGCAGCTAAAATCAGCCTCCGAGCATATAAGCTTTAGGTCCCGCCATTCTTTGGTGCAGCCCCCACCAAACTTTGGCGGGGTGTCGCGCCTGCGCAGCACAATATTCGGGAGAGACTTGCTTTTGTTCCCACATTGATTGATTTCGAGGTAGTGCGTCAGGGCGACGACGTGGTGCTCGGGCTACGTCACAAGTAGCTCGAAAGGAGTACAATAGTATCAGATGAAGGGCCCGTATCGCAAATATCCATTGCTAAGCTGTAGCAGTAGCATACACCAAAATCGGTAGTGCATGGGAGAGTTCATCCCTTGCTGAAATAGTCAATCAACGGGGCACCATTAGACCGCCGAACTCGGTGAGAAGACCGAGATTGAACTCGTTCATGCTGAATTAATTGCAGCAAAACGTTGGGTTAGAGAAGCCTCCCCAGCACCTGAAGGAAATATGTGTCGGGAAGCATGTCATCTCCCTTGCAGATACGGTCTGCCCTGCAAATGTTGGCTGTATCGCTGTGCTGTTGAGGAGATACCTATTCCACTCTCTCTTCTGCATCCGAGATGGCTTTGTAAGGCGCCGGAAGTTGTGGTGGGCTGGCAAATGATATTCGATTCGAACATCACACCGGCTAGTTATGCCTCTCTAACAGGTACTGTTGATTCTCGGAGGGAGTCCAGTGGTTCTTCGAGCGAAAACGATGATCAGGGACCGCCACCGGTGACTACATCGAGGTATAACCGACGGGGACAGGACATGCTGGAGGCCGGAGCATTTTCAGCCTATCAGTTCCATAAGCGGATTCCAGAAAGCCATCGCGCTGAGGAGTACAACATACACGAAGGAGGTTACAAAGGCCATTGAGAAGGTGAATGCAGCATTTGGACGCAAGTATAATACAAAAGATCCTTTATCACAGTCGTTTACCGTAGCCAAAAAGAGCGATGAGGGTCTGCAGTACAAGAAGGGTAACAGAAGACGTGCACTAACTGGGCGTGAGGCTGCTGATGAAGAAGATCGGCCTAAACGTCAACAAAAACGAAAAGAGGAAAATGAGAAGATCAAGAACGATAGATATGTGGAGCAAATACGCAAGGATCAACAAACCGCCTCCGCTTTTTCGCAGGCAATTTGGCCTGAAGAAGGTGGAGAGTCTCCCTCTTTGACTTCTTCTTTGACTCAGCGGCGCAAGTCCAGAGGCCTTGGGAGAGACGATGTGACGGATTTTGACAATCCTTTCTCCGTACACGGTAGCGACAGCGACGTTCAAATTCTGGGGACACAGCCTACTCAGAAACCCAGCCAAGTACCTTCGGAAGACCGTATCAACACCCCAAGTCCATTGATATCAGAGCCGTCCTTGAATGACTTCATCAATGTCGATGATTTTGACGATTTTCCCCCTCTTTCACCGTCTCCGCCTGCATCGAGAGCCCCACCTCTTCTAGAATGGCCCGATCGACGCAGTCAACAGCAAAGACTTGTTCTACCAGAAGACCTGGATCCAACACCTTCAGCAATGACTCGGGTCCGGCGAGGTGTAGCCTCCAAATCTGAAAAGCAGGCTAGATGGGAGTCCCAGCTCCGTCACGACGAGGAGGATAAGGCGGAGCGAGCGACTGCTAGAGAGGCTGCGGCAGCGAGAAGGAAGGCGAAGTCTATAAAGCCTAGGGAGGAGGATGTTAGCCAATTGGCTGATCATTTGTTAAGTTCTTCGCTGTAGAGTAGTTAGTGCTGATAATGATCCACCTTCTCAATATTTAGAGATCATTAAGTGATATTTGGCCTGGTGGGGTACATACTTTAGTATGGTAACCCCACCAAAATTAAGGTACCTCGGCAAGAACGGGAGGCTGATTTTAGCTGCAAATCAGTGACGGGGACTGTGGGAGGGGGACTGTCCCGAGTCAAGTGGGTGAGTAATTATTGTCGTCTGAGTATTCTCTGCATTTTGACGAATAAAATCAAGTATTCGTTGCATATTGTCGATGATATCTTTCGTCTTAGCGGCGTCGAGACGTTTTCGCGTCGTGTTATAGAAAGTGATGTCTGAGCTGAAAATTATGCGAGAATTAAATCCTTTGTTGATATAAAATGAAGTCACATCTGTAGAGACGAAAACATCGTTATTGTCAGCGAACTCTGTTATCGATAGTTATTTAGCTCAGTCGTCTTATATATGATTGTAGTAAATGCGTAGATGACGTTTCAAATCTTAATTAGCGCGTTTCGTTTGTTTATTAATTTCAGAGTGAAAGACAATTAACAGCTTAGTCTCAATGTCGAGTCGTCTACATAGAGTCTTTTATATTGTGAATATAAATTGTGATTCTCGATTAGATATTATTGAGATCGAGAGATCGTGAAGGCGAAAGACTTCTTTGAGTAATATTCAAGCGATTTCTTTAGCGATAGTGTCTTCTTCGCCTGCTGCGCAGAGAATATAATATCTTTTCTTAATATATCGATCAATAAAAGCACAAATTGCGTCAAAATCGTTCGAAAGCGATAATTCGATAATGAAGTTTATGCTGATATTCTGTCATCTTTTCTGTGATATGAATAAGAGCTTTAAGAGTCTATTTAATCTTTGACGAGATGCTTTGACTCTTTGACAGACGTAGTAATTACGAATAAACGTAGCGACGTTAGTCTTTATATTTCTTCAGTAGTATTCTCGTTTGAGTAGCTCGTAGATGCGCGCTACTTCAGAATGTTTAGAAGCGAGTTGATTATATATCTCGCGAATGAGTTTCGAATAGAACGCTTCAGGAATTTATAAGCGATCTTTGTGAAAGAGGACTTCGTTATGAACTAAGCATTTGTCTAAGATGATTTCTCGAAGTTTTAATGCTTCGTTAATAATGACGTTACGGATTTTAGTGCATAATTCGTCAGATTTGTTTACGTCAACAACTCGATGAAAAATAGACTCGAAAATGTCATGGACAGACAATTTCGTATCGTTCAACTCTAGACGATTAGAGATAAGAATTGTTTTATGTTGATGCTGAAGTCTCTCGTTATTGAGAGTAGAAAACTTAAATCTCGTCATGCGAGTTAACGCGTCAGTCTTAACGTTCTGAGAATCTAAACGATAGATGATTTTGATATTGAATTTCGAAAGTATATTCAAATATCGAGTCTGTCGTCGACTCAGATCTCGTTTCTCAGTAAAATATATGAGATTCTTATAATCAGTGAAGATTTTGACTGAAATTTCTGTGTATTCGAGTTTCGATCTTCAATGTTCGAGACAACGAATAATCGTCAGAAGTTTCTTGTTATAGATTTAATAGTTACACTCGATAGAGATTAGATTTTTGCTGTAGAACGCGACGGGATGAAGGACGTCGTTATCGTCGTATTAAGAGAATATATTATCAGTGACGTAGTCTGAGAAATCGATCTTCAATATGACTGGTTTGAATCTATCAAAATAACGTAGAACTGATACATTGATAATCGCTTGTTTTAGTGTCTCGATGTTATGGGTTCATCAAGTTGGGTGTAATAAGCATAGAGATTTCTATGGAGAAATCTGGTCTTTTAGCATACATGCCAAGGCCTGCCAAGCCACTGTCTCCATCGTCTCCTTCGGTCTTGCCCAAGTAAGCCAAGCAATGCCTGGGCTGCAATCCATACCCATAACAGTGCCAACAAACAATAAGCAAACAACGTCCTCGTTGTGGCTGACTACCCTGACACTATCGTCGGCCTCTACCGGGTCTGCCTGGTCGTCGCAATGGCGTTCGAATCCTTGCTTCATATTCCTCGACCAACTCCAAAGCACCTTGTAGATTATCAATCGAATACCATACATTATGCTCACTGCCGCAGTTCTTCCATTTGACCAAATATTGCGGCTTATCCCCGGATATTTTCTTCTCCAGGAGTGCCTCGATCTCGTAGATATTCGTGACAACTCCATCCTCTTCTACCTCAGGCACGGCGGCACGACGTCTGCCATACGGATCTGAGGCTGCTTGGGCAGGCTCCAGTTGTGCGACCGAAACGACCGGATGCATCAACATGAGTGGAGGGAGTTCCAGACGATAGGCCAACTTTCCGACTTTCTCCAGAACCTTGAACGGGCCCACACGCTGATTATGAAGCTTGTGGTTGGTCACACCCGGGATTTTGTATCCATGATGTAGCCTTAGGAATACTGAGCTTCCTTTGGGAACACTGAGAGGCTTGTGAGAACTATCGTAATATGCCTTGGCCATAATATTTGCGAATGCAATGGCATCCTCTGCCTGTTCTCGCTTCATTTGCCGTAAGCGACTGAAGTCTTCCTGGGGAAGCTCGGGGAGCGACAGCAGACCGAGGGTGTCTCGGACATTAAATCCATAGAGGATCTCATTGGGTGACACTCCAGTGGATTGATTCTTGGAATTATTCAGACTACCCTGCAAGTAGGGAAGCACGAGTGTCCAATCAACTCCGGGATTGGCTGTAATGAAATAGCGCAGTGCAATCTCAATGGTTTGATTAGTTCTTTCCGATTGTCCATCTGTCTGCGGATGGTAAGCCGTAGAAGCAAGAATCTCAACCCCAAGCCTCGTGAACAGGGTCTGCCAGAACTCGGACATGAACTTGGAATCCCGGTCACTGATTGTGGCCAGCGGAATTCCCCATGCCTGTTGTATTAGGGCAGCTAACAGAAGATCGGCCCAGTCAGCCGCATCGTAAGTGGTTTTCCCGGGAATGACTAGATTGCGCTTGGAGAATTTATCTGTTACGGTAAGTAAGGCGTCGCAGCCTTCAGCCGTCACTGGGAGTGCCACTATGAAGTCCATAGTTATGGTGTGGAATGGGATTCCCGGTCTGTCAATGGGAATCATGCTTCCATAAGGTTTATGTCGCTTGGTTTGATTAAGTTCACACTCCGGGCAGTGGTCTATGTAGGCCCGGAGGTGCTTGGATAAATGCCGTAAGTACATGGAGCTCACAATCCTGTCATAAGTTCTGTGGTACCCTCCATGGTGCTGACGATCGTGGGCTAATTCGAAGATCTCCTTTTCCAATGCGTCGGGGATACACAATCTTTCGCGCCCATCATCGAAGTTTGTGTAGTAGAGCAGTCCATCCCGAAGCTTGAATCGCAAGCCTAGCCGAGCATCGGCAAGATCGCCGGATTCGATTAGCTGTGGGGGAACGCCTTCTCTTGTGACAGGACCTTGTACGGGTTGTGGGGTCTCCTCAGACTGGTCTGAGGCTGCCTCTCTAGCAGCTCGTTGCACTACCATAAGAACCTTATTCCACTGCGGGTCTTTGGTGTACTCCAGGACAAGCCGGGATTTGAAGTTTTCAGACATCTCCACAAGAGTGACATGGAAACTGACCGGTGGATCTTGGGGAAGTTCCGAAGGAACTTCTGGGGACGCCTTGGCTTCGATCGCTTGACCATACAAGGCTTCAAGGACTCCGGGTCCGTTTTCGGTTATCATAGCAGGATTTCCTTGCAGGCGTGATAAGGCATCGGGAACGACATTCGCCTTGCCGGCCTTGTGACGCACCGAAAGATCAAACATTGACAGGTACTGAGAAGCACGGACTAGGCGAAGATTGAGCTTGTCAGTGCTTGACGAGGTGAGGCTGGTCTGACGCGATATCGGTACCGCGGCTGAGTGATCGGTGTACACCACTACGGGTGGTTTCTTGGTTGATTCCACCATGTGCCGTACCTTCTTGATCACCCAGACGATACCCGCAACTTCCAGTTCGGTGGGCCAGTAATTCTGTTCCGCTTGGTTAAGCATCTTGCTGAGAAACAGGATTGGTTGTACATCTGTGCGTGGAAAAGAGTCTTCGGGGTCCCCAATTACATGATAGATCATGGCTGCAAAGCCCCATTCCTTGGAGGCGTCCAGATCAATATAGAGCCGCCGGCTGGGATCGAAATGTATTAGGAAGGTGGGGCTTGAAAAAGCCTCCTGAAGATCCCGGAATGCTTTGACTTCTGACTCCGTAGGCTCGTAGAACGAAGCACCGGACTGACGCTTCCGTGTGTGACCCTTGGATTCCTTGGGAATGGTCTTGGTAAGTTCGGTTTTTCGTTGCTGTAGTGCATTGGCTCGCTGTGCGTAGCGGGGTATGGAAGACCGGAGCCACCCGGTGAGTCCCAGGAATGTCTCGAGTTCTCGCAAAGATCTTGGAAATCGTAACGAGGTAATGGCCTTAAGCTTTTCCTCAGAGGTGGATAGACCTAAGGAGTCCACTCTTTGCCCGAGTAATGTTACTGAAGGATAGCCTAGAAAGGATTTCTTAGGATTAAGGCTGATCCGATGCTGTCGGAACAGTGCGAACATTCTTCGCAAATGTTCGAGGTGCTCCGGTAAGGTTTTTGAGAATGCGATCATATCATCCACATATGCCTTGGCGAAATCCCGGATGGGTCTAAGAATCTTATCCGTTTGCCTCTGGACATAAGGTGGCGATCCCTTGTAGCCCATAAGAGCGACATTGTATTGTTCTTGTCCTCGGTGAGAAACAACAGTGAGCTTATGCCTATCCTTGTAACGTACTTTGAATTGATGAAAATAACCGTTTCCGTCTACTGTAGAAATGTAGGGAAATCCGGCCACAGCAGAGGTAATATCGGATTGCAATGGGAGTGGATAGGAATCTGATTCCGTGATCTTATTCAGACCCCTAATGTCTACAACGACACGACCCTTCCTCGTGCCATCCGACAACTGTCTCCATACCACGAACACTGGATAACTGTAAGATGTGGGCTGACTTGACCACTCCATTTTCCCCTGTTCATGGAGCTTGTCGAACGTTTCGTCAATAATCGCCCGATCCTTCTGGCTGACAGGGTACACCCGAGACGGCTTTGCTACGGCGTCAGGCTTGAGGGGTATGGGCATCCATTCTTCCTCTGGAATATCCACAGTGGCACCTTGGTCTTCCCAGATCTCCGGAAATTCGCCGGCTACGGCGGCAATCTCTTCGGCTGCTTCGGTAGTACCATAAATGGTGATGCCATTGGGCATTACATGCTCGAGGTTCAGATCAATCTGGGAGGCCCCCACTTCTGTCCCGGCGTTCGTTGGTGTAGGCGTCTGGACTAACCCGGAGAGAGCGGCTGCAGCCACAACAAGGCCCTTGGCAAGGTTCGTCTTCCAGGACCTAACATTCCCGGCAGCAAGGTGGGCGTCAGCAGGTGTCGCCAGAAAGGCACCGTCTTGCTCATACTCGCAGAGTGCTCCGAGTTTCGCCTTGCGGGGTAAGCGAACGGGTGCTGCCGTAGCATTGTAGACTTGTATCATAGAAATCGAGGAATCCACCACGTGGGCAAACACGCCCCCGGTGACACCGAGATCTTGAGAGCACTCAGGTTCAAACAGGAAATCCCGGTCCTGGGGAATTTCACCGTTGTATGCGACAGGCACCGCCACAGTAGCGCCTGGTGCTATGGTAACATTGGCCTTGTTGCGAATAGTTCTTCGTAAATTAGGCCGGGATTTTGTGATCACATCGATCGGGGTCTCCAGTGCCTGGCACTTCCCAAACTTGCACGTTCTGGTGTCCAAATCCACACACATCCCCTGGGGCACCATGGTATCATTTCCAATAAGAAGGTTGGCCTTGAGATCATCCACGATGTGAACTTCCATAGTAAGGCAAGCGGTCTTTGCTTCGCCGCCGATGGTGCCTTTGACGTAGATTGTGACTATGGCATACTCATCAGAGTTGACGATCTTACTGCCCACTCCCCGTACTGGTATGGGCGAGGCAAGCTTCTTAATCTCAAGCCCGGGCAGCTGCTTTCGTAAGTAAGCACGATCTCCCAGAGTCACACCGCAGCCAGAATCTGGTGATACCTCACTTTCTTCGGCGTGAGAGTCTGGTAAGTACCGGACTTTCATGGTAGCATACTTCCAGCTACGGAAGTTGTACCCAGGCCTATCACTGTGACTCAATTCCGCAGTCGACTGGATAATCGTGTCTACACCCTCGTTAGGCGCTATGGGGGTGTTGGGTTTCTTGAGATTTATTTTTGGAACGTCATTCCCAGTTGTGGATTCGGGCTTCTGGCACCTCCCTCGAAGGTGTCTGAAGAGTTTGTTCCTCGAGGGAAAGGTTGCTTCGCATCTGCTACAGACATGATCAACTTCTTTGTGAATGAAATGCACATCTTGCACGCTATCCTGGTCATTCTGACTGCTCTCGTAAATTCCCTCCTGATCCCGGGAATTTTCCTGGGCGTTGTCATCGTATCCCACAGACTGGTCTTCTGTGGTATGATACCCCCAGGATCCAACGGATTTCTCGTATTCATCGTCGAGACTTTCTTCCGTATTTTCTTCGGAGGCTTGATACGCTCTTTGCTGAGGCTGAAAACGAGATCCTTGGTTGTATTGAGGTCGTGTCGAGTATGGCTGTCGGTTTTGATTGTTGAAAGCAGGGTTAAAAGGCAGGCGTGCCGGTGGCTGTTGAGAACCTGACTTGCCTGGTGGTGCGGTAATCTGTGGCCTCTGAGGTAGATTTACGCTTGAGCGCTGGTCTGGTTGAGGTGGTCTGCTTGGGTACTGAGGATACTGCGACGGCTGGTAAGCTTGGGTATTCTGATAGGTAGGATAGCGGGGTTGTAGTTCAGATCGGTATGAGGGTCGGTAGTCTGCTTGGTATCCAGGCCGAAGACTGGATTGACCGAAGACTGGCTGACCTCCTCCGCGATTGAATGAATTGTACTGACCATACTGCCCTGTGGGCCTGCTTTCGTAAGGACGAGATTGCCGGGACGCCTGGAAGGAAGATCCAGCGATGTTCCCGGAACCTGCATTTCTCCCTCCATGCCTGCCTGCGTAGAGCCACCATTCCTGCTTGCAATCGTTGAGGGTCGTAAGAAATGAGTTTATCGTAGTGGCATCTTCGGGCTTCTTGATGTCACGACGGAGTTCAAGATCGAGGCCATTGTAGATGATATCGAGTTGATTCTTGACCAATGTCATGCCGGCATCCTTGGCTGATCTCAGGATTTTCTGGGCATATTCTCGGGGCTCCCGTCGAGAACTTGCATCTCGCATGGTGTAGCGTTCTCGGAGAACCACGTCAATGGCTATCGTAGTAGGTTGCTTGAATCTACCTAACAGCAATGTAGTCCATTCCTCAACACTATTACCGAGTCTGGTGATTCGTTTCTCGGTAGGTGAAAGCTCTGCGGTCCACCATTCCAGAGCGGTGCCCCTCAGGCTCATCCAAAGATTGTCTCGAACTAATGCATCACCCTTGGTCACGGCAAGGTCCTTGGCTCGCTCAATGAAAAGGTGAACATCACGGAAATAGGTCTCCTTTCCCGTATGCTCAAGAGGAGAACCTGTATTGACTGACTTGCTTTCATACATTGGATCAAAGAATCCGAGATCACTTGGGTTCCACCTAGGCTGCCCCGGAGGTGCTCCATCAACGCCATCGACACCTGCAGGGCCTGCCTCGCCGGGCGGTCCCTGGGGGCCTGGGCCGGGAAGGCTCCGCAACAGTCCTTGTAGAGCCGTCCATTGTTCTTGTGAGAAACCAGTATTCTGCCATGACTGATCTGCCGGGGAAGCCATTTCTGGTCCGATTGGGTGATCGTATATGGCTTCCTCTGCTGAGGTAGCTCTGGTGGTGTAGCCGATTGTAGAGTCAGTTGGGGTAGTTGTCGGTGAGGTTTGGGGAGTTGCTCCTGTAGATGGTGGATCCCGTAGCCGCCGGAGTGCTTCGGTACCTTTGTCGAACTTCTTGAGGGCAGATCGTAGGGACGCCCGGTCGATTGCCCAGTTCGATGGCCAGGCTGGTGCTTCCGTAGAATTGGATCTCGCCCGGGATCGATCGTCTCGTGCTGTGGTAAGATTTGAGACCCCTCGACTGATGGAAGGAGGACGGAAATTGCTTCGAACGACTTGTCTCACTATTTCCCGGGAACTCTCGTCGAGGAGGTCTGTGTAAGCGTGACCGCTCTCGAGGAATTCTGAAAGCTGGAAGGCTAGGATAACGATGTCTCGAGAGACTGAGTTTTGGGCAGACTGGGAGGACGCCACGGTGGCTGGTTGAGACCGGTATGAAGGACGAATCCTCTTGGTCAATAGAGAGTAGTACTTGCAATGACGTACTCAGTTTCTGGTGAGTCTTAGGACTAAGGATCTGGTGCAGTAAGGACTGCTGGTACGCCGGGATTGGTGCGTTGATCAAGCAAAAGAATGGTGCTATTGATCAAGCATTAACCGGGTGTTGCTACCATTGTTATGGGTTCATCAAGTTGGGTGTAATAAGCATAGAGATTTCTATGGAGAAATCTGGTCTTTTAGCATACATGCCAAGGCCTGCCAAGCCACTGTCTCCATCGTCTCCTTCGGTCTTGCCCAAGTAAGCCAAGTAATGCCTGGGCTGCAATCCATACCCATAACACTCGAAGATCTTTTAACAGACAACAGATCACTCGAATATAATTTTCTTCTTCGTCAGTCTCACAAATAACTTTGCAATTTTGGAGAAGTTCTTGATAAATCGTCGATAGAAGTTGCAGAATCTCAGAAATAACTGCGTTTCTTTAAGAGTTGTAGACGTAAATCAGTCGATCATCGCCTGCATCTTGATAGGATTTATTCGAATATCGTCAGTGAACATCAGAAAATCAAGAAATTTGGTTTCTTGTACGTCAAACTCGCATTTGAAAATATCGATTTGTAGACTCGTCTCTCGCAACTTCTGAAGAATTATGCGAACGTATTTAATATACTTCTTTCGCGTCTTGCTATAGATAAGAATATTATCGAGATAGATTTAATAAAACTCGTTCAGAAAGTCGAAAAGAATATCGTTCATATATTATTGATAGATAATCGAGCCGTTTGTTAATTCGAAGGGGAGCACTCGATATTTGTATATCTCTAGAAAAGTAATAAAAGTGATAAAATCCTTATTATCAGAATACATGCGAAGTTTATTAAATGCGGCTATAATATCAAGTCTTATTAGATACTTGCAGCTCTAAATTCGTTCTAAAATCTCGTCTACTAGTAAAATAGAATAGCGATTTCTTTTGATAATAGTATTCAGTCGTCTATAATTCAGGCAAAATCGGAGTTCTTTATTCGGCTTTTCGGCGAAGAGTATAAAATAGACAAACGATGCTTGACTAGATATAATGAAGTCTTTCCTTAGATTCTCATTCAAATATTTTTTTATCTATTTCAGTTTATGTGTAGATAAAGAGTAGATTCGACTGCGAGAGAGCTTGATCTTAGTCTTCTCGTCAACAAGCTCTATCTTGTAATTATAAGCGCGATAAAATAACTTATCAGTCTTGATTCTGTCAAAGACGTTCGCTGTTAGCCACTCAGCTAAAAAAGCTGGCCCCGAGGGTGTCTGCGCTTGACAGCCCAGACACCCTATTTGGGTCCATATCTAACAATTGCCTCCCCCTCTACGGGGCACGTCCTCGGGCCCCATGGCCCTTAGGCAGGCAAAAATCGCAATGTTTCTCAGGGGACTCTTGCCCGCATCAACGATTTCTAAGGGCGTTCTGCCCGGGGCTTTTCGCCCGATGCCCGGTACACCCCAGGTCTTTTCTAGGGCCTCTCGCCCGAAATGCCCAGATTCTTTAGGGACTTGGTGGGAATGGGGGGTTTTTTGCCCCATTCCAGGCCTGTGGCCCCGCCATAGCGCATTACAGATGGCCCCGCTTTGGGGACTTGTTGCCCGATTTCGGGACTTTTAGGGCCTTTTGCCTGGCCTAGATGCTTTAGATTCATGCCATTCCGGCATTTCAAGGGCATCAGATCACCCAGGGCCTACGCCCGTGCCCGGAACTCCCGGGGCTTCTTGCCCGCTTTTCGGGTCTTTCACATAGGGTGTTTTGCCCGAAAGATTATTTGAATAGGGCTGTTCTGCCCGAAAGATTCCCTCTGAAATTAACTTTTTCGGGCCGATTTTGGCTCCGAAGCCCTCTGAAATTCTGAAAAAACTCGTTCTTCGGGGTATCGAACCTCGGACCCTCGTAACACTAAGCGAGTCACTCTCGGCTAGGCATTTTGGCTAGGCTCCCTCAATTGTGCCCCGGGGTGGCTCCGTAGCCGACCCGGAATCAAAGCGCAGACACAATTATTAGCCGCTCAGCTAAAAAAGCTGGCGCCGAGGGTGTCTGCGCTTGACAGCCCAAAAACCCTATTTGGGCCCATATCTAACATTCGCAAAGTTATGATATTTCGCGAATAGTTTTTCTTTGATCTGGTTAAAAGTGAGAGTCTCAGGCTCACTGATCTGAATATAAAATATTGTTGATAATGTCTCGAATTCGTATGAAGAGTTTAGATGAGAAGAATTATCGCAACAGCGCTTATATTTGACATTTGATTCACATAAATAAGACTTATTGCGTGAATGAGTCTTAGATAAGCGCGGACCAGTTATGAGGGACGCTTTTGGAATTATCGTCAATGTAAACAGCTTGCAATTCTTTTTGCGTGCGAAGTTGTAGTACGTCGAGATAGCTATTTCACAAATATTCAGTGACGAGTCGTCAACTGTCTTCGATGCATTGCTGTCACTGAAGTCGTCGATATTAGAGTCACTCTCTACAGTCTGTAGAGATGAAGATGCGATAAATGAAGATGACAGTGTGAAGTCACGTGCAACGCTAGAAATCGACATGCGGTTCGGCAAAATCTCGGATATAGCGTTTTTGAACGATTCAGATGCTTCTAAATCTTTCGAAGAATGTGTTAAGACTTTCGACTTGATAGCGCTAGATTCGATTTGTGCTATTAACGATAGAAAGGCAAGATTTTCAGATAAGAACGTCTTATCGTCGTCATGATTGCAACGATCTGATACGAAGAGTATCTTGTTCAGTAACATATCCAGCAGCACTTCATGCTTGTTCATTCATAATTTATCTAAAATAATGTCGTGATTACTCAATGAAGCGATAAGCATAAGATAAGTGTCTTTTCTATAATCGACGACTTTCAAATTCGACAGTAGACAGTGAATTATCTATTTCTTAGATAGCTTGTCATCGTAATTTCTCAGAGATTTCGATACAGACAGCGAAAGAGATCGATACGAGAACTTTATTGATCACGATGTAAGTCTTAGTACAGTCGAAATCAATAAGGCAGATATCGAATTGCATCGTCTTTTTCTGAGGCGAGAGTGTAATAAATATTTTGAACGGTCGTCGTGCTAAGCGATCATTTGAAGTTTTCGCTAAGCATACTTCTAGAGTATCTTCTATCGTGACTTTGAAAAAGATTATTCTTTTTTCGAGTCGAAGAAATCATCGATTTCGTTAAGATTGTTTTGATCGATCATATTCTCGTCGTCTGCAGTCATTGCGTAAATCTTTATTTTCTAAAAGATCTTCTTATCAGCAGCGTTTGATTTCGATAAAGGATAATCTCGTCTTAAATAATCAGTTACATCACATTTTTAGCATATGAATTTCTTGATAATGAGATTAGTCTTATTGATAGATATGGTCGGTGTGACTAAGAGAGAAACAACTCGAGAGGGTCGCACTTGAGCGCCTGATTTTGTTTCAGTGATCTGTCTTATCGTCCTCTTTTTCGCATAGCGGGCACGTTGTATATTATCAAGTCTCCGTAAGTATTTCTTAGCGGCTTTGATGATAGAAAAGTCGCTAATAATATCTCATGACTTCTGAAGACTCGGACGAATTTTGTTGTAAAGATATCTAAGCAGGGTTTTCTCGTTCGTGCTTAAGATCGTCTCAAAACGAATGAACTCAGCATAGAAATCGATGAATTTCTGCGAGTTGAGCATATGTAACGCTTCATATTGTCGACTCATATTATTCTTTCGATTCGAGTTCTTATAGATATCGATCAGTTCGTTCAGAATCTCGATATAATTGATATAAGAGTTAGAGCAATCTCGAAGACGTCTGTTCATGATGTACTTTATAATCTTGTCATCGAGTTTGAAAAGAACGTAGATGACAGCGACGTCACTTGTGAGATATCAGTCATCGTTGACTAGAAGCTTATTGTTCATTTGTGATAGTTAGTCATCTCATTTCGATTTATTGATGTTTAGAAAAACAGAAGAGTTAAAAATCTTGAAAGACTTATTCTTCTTAACAGCGCTTTGAGAGTCTGAATCGACTTTGAAATTCTCTTCGTCGTCGTTATTTTGATTATTCTTTTCGACAAAGAAGACGATTGTATCTCGAAGTTCGATCAGACTGTTTCTTGACTGACGAATGCTTAGATTAATATTGCGTTTGATAAGTCGATCGATTTTCTTCTGGAGATCTTTCATGATGACGACAGCTTCATTCAACGACTTCTAAGTTCTCTGATTTCTGATAACGTCTTTCTTATATCATTTCGCGACTTCTAGAAACACATTGCGCTGTTCGCGTAGTTCGTCTAGATAAGCGAAAAAAATAGCAGAATCTCTCTTTATCAAGAACTGAAGTTGTTCGAAGTTAGTAACGTGATTGAGGTCGTTTATCTGATTCGTCTGAGTGACTGCTTCGTCTGCTAATTTAGAATAACGTCGATACTAAGTCTGATGCGTAATAAGTTTCAAAGTTTTGACGATATCTGCATTGCGAGTTATGAGGGCGGAGAGAGCATTAGATACTTCGAAAGATGTGATAATAAGGATGATGTGCAGAGCTGAAAAGATCTTTAGACAGCGAAAGGATTTTGATAGCAATTAAACGTTTCGATATTGAAGAATGCGAATAATGAATAATTGCAAGAAGAAGAAGGATGAAGAGGTATCTAAATATTTCGTAGAATATAATGAGAGTCAATTCTGTCTAGAAGGAGATTCTTTACAATTCTCTCGATGTTGTTTATTCAAAAAAAAATTGACAAAGAAATTTGCTTTATTCTTCGCTTGCGATAAAGAGATACGTGTAACTTCGTCGTTTATTACTCGATTATGAAATCGTAAAGAACATAATAAAATGAAATGATATTCTTTCGATTAATTAGAACTTCGTCGGGGGTTAAAGGGATATTGACGAACTTTTTGCGAGCAAATTTGACGAAGATAAGAGTCTTGCGGGGGGTGTAATAAGGCGAGCTGTTATTGGATAATGACGCCGTGAAGAATCTAAATATCTCTGATAATATTCTTTCGAACGATGTAGTCGAAATTGACTGAAGTTGATGGTTTTGAGATGGAATTGTGACGACTTCTTTAGATTCGCTAGCCGTACGAATGATCTCAGTACGTTTTTATTGACTGATTTAGAGACTGTTACGACCGTACCCTGGTCCCTACCAGGGCCTTCCAGCACCTTCCTCCTTTGTTAGCCCTGCAGCCCTATGGGGGCCTCCATAGGGCTGGGGCATGGCCTACATATAGCCATGCCACCCTCCTACATAGCTAGGTAGACTCTTTATCCTTCGTCTACTATACCCATACTGGCTATGCCTATGCTGGTCTTGACAGAGACGACCCTCTGTCTCGATACGAGCTCTTTGAAATTCGATTCGTCTGTATAATAGACTATTCTCAAGAATACGATGTCTCAAGTCAGTTAAGGTGTCTTGACAAAGCTCTTGACAGCAATACTTTTTGAATTTGTTCGCTGAATCGAATGGAGTGAGTGTGGGATGAGCTAGTTGTAACGTTAGAATCGGTACAGATATGAGATCAATGTAGATGTATTGAATAAGACAACTAGCTAAGGAGCGAATATCTACATGACATGAGGCTGATATGTAGGAGAAGGTCTTTGTCAAGCCGCGCTAAGCCCTATGGGCCAAACAAAGGAGGAAGGTGCTGGGAGGCCCTGGTAGGGACCAGGGTACGGTCTTAACAATAGACTT
>NKYR01000156.1:59481-74468 GCA_003184365.1 Evernia prunastri
GAGAAGGTCTTTGTCAAGCCGCGCTAAGCCCTATGGGCCAAACAAAGGAGGAAGGTGCTGGGAGGCCCTGGTAGGGACCAGGGTACGGTCGTAACAATATTAATATATAGAAAATATTAAAATAGAGCTACATTAAAATATCTTAAATTTATATATATAGTTAATATAGATCTTAGATATTCTACGACTTTTAAGATAGCGTGCTTAATTAGCTCGCTAGACCTCTCGAGTACGCTCTTATTAAAATTTAATATATTCTTTTTGCAATTTCAATCGTTCTGTTTTTTTCGCATATAATATTATTAAACTTTCGTAGTGTAAGATAGCAAGGGTCTTGTTATGATCACTCTGCAGAAGGCTACGGTTACCACTATTATGACTATCGCAGAAGTCTTCTGCAGAAGAGATTAGATCATGTTAGTATTAATCTCTTCGTAGTATTCTCTACTTAAGCAGTCAGTCTTCATAAAAGACAATTAAGACTTTTATATATTATATATAATTATATGTCTTAAGCATTCCAATTGATAGCAATATCTTATTTTATTAGCTAGATTTATTATTTAATAATTCTTTAGCATTAAAAATATCTTTTATTAATTTACTATTTTTTACTTCATTTACTTATTTCGCTATTACTTAATATCGTTATTTATTTAAACGACTATTTATATTATATTAATCTCGTTAGTCTATTATAATAGTCTTTAGCAGTTATTATTATTATATCGATCTAAAATCTACTATAAGTCGTTATCGTGATATCGTCTAATATCGTCTTTGCTTTATCTTATCTAGATAATAATCTTATTCGAACTATCTTTCAAATTTACGTATTCGTTAAGATTATCGATCGAATCTATCTATAAGATATTTTTTATGAAGTTAATCTTATTATTAAATATATTTGCGATAAATATTCTCGTTTTAAATAAATAATCTTATTTATAATAATAACTCGTATATTAAAACGCTTTATCTCGATCGAATTATTAGACTTTTTAATTTACTAAGTTATCGATATTACTATATTTAAACGATTTATATAAATCTTTAACGATCGAATTTACGATTATCGAAGACTTTCGCAATTAATACTATACGTATATCAATAAGATTTATCTTTCAAAAATTTACTTCTATACGTTTAAAATCATCTATATTTAAATTATATATCTCGTTTTTATTAATCTTTATTATTACGAAAGTAATCTTTATCAACTTTATAAAAAAAGTTATTTATAATCGTTTAATTAATTTTAAATTATTATTTATAATAAACGAAGAAATTATTCGTAGAATAATGAATAAGATTATATAAATAGCGATAATATAAATTGTTACTACTATACGAGTAAATAATATTAATTCTACTTTTTCAAACGATAACGATATTTCTAATATATTTATTTTAATTATACCTAGTTTAAGATAAAATATTAACGAATTAAGATTTTTCGATTTTTATTATAATAATAAAATAGTTTATATCGATTTAGTTATAAAATACGTCGAAAAGAATATTTACTTTTGAGACGTTTATTTATTTATTAATCGCGTTTAATATTAATTCTTATTTAATAAAAATATTAAGTTAATATAAAAAAATCTTTAATTAAAATTTCGAAATAAAGTCTTATTTCAATAAATCGATTAGATTTTTAATATTAAACGACGTATTATTAACTACGATACGAATTTAAAGAAATAGTTTAAATTATTTATAAAACGTTTTAAGTAATTCTCTTTTATAGTCGTCGATACTTTATATAAAAAAATTTATATTTTATAAAATATTTTTTTACGAGTTCTTCGAGCTGTTAAAGACTTTAATATTAATAATATTATCTCGCAGCTCGATTTTATCTATATTAATATTAATCGCGATTTTTAAATATTTATATAACGTTTCATTAAGCGATTTATCGTAAACTTATTTTTTATTAAATTCGATAATTATAAGTATAAGTAATAAGCGTATATCGATAAGAGAATCGATTTATATCGATCTAAAAGATTACTTTATTATAATAATTTGAATAATTGATTGATTGATTGCTTAATACGCCTATCTAGTAAACTACTTTACTAATCAGGGAGTTCCTCGAATATTTGTAGCGCTGAAGAAACCTTTCGGACAAAAACTTCAACTTATCCTCTCGTGTTATCATTGTTGTCAACTCTTAGTCTTTGACTGTCAAGTTGTTGCCACAAACCACTGTCACTTCCGTTCTCTTTCAGTCTGCCGCTATTGTTTCCGTGATTGTCTCACATCATCATTTATCTTTGCTTCCCCTCTTCTCCTTACCCTTTTTCTTGTTTTTGGTTTCTTTGTCTAGTCCTAGCGGTAATTTGGACCGAGCCAATTGCTCTTGGGCCAGCGAGAATTGATCGAGACGTCCTATTTTGATCATCCATCGTGCGGCAGCGCGTATTCCGTGCTTCTGTGTCAAGATTTGTCGATAATCTGACGTGCCGACTTGTGCAATGAGTTCTCTTCTCTCTTTCGCCAGTTCCGGGCAGAACAGTAATATGTGTTTGACCGTCTAAATAATTATTATTAGCAAAGCGTATANGTCACCGGAAACGACGATTTCGCCATTCACGGCAACCTGATTCATTGGAGCTCTACCAAAAGCAAACGAGTCACCCGGTCAGTCCTCGCCTCCGAAATTTACGGTATGGTAGCAGGCGTTGACATGGCTATCGCAATCGGCACCACGCTGCAGATCTTTACCTCGCAGCTCGGACTACCGCTGATTCCAACGATCGTTTGCACGGATTCGTATTCACTCTACGAATGCCTCGTCAAGCTCGGCAGCACCAAGGAAAAGCGCTTGATGATCGATATCATGGCGCTCAGACAATCCTACGAACGCCGCGAGCTGCTCGAAATCCGATGGAGCAATGGCGCTGATAACCCTGCCGATGCCATGACGAAATCGACCGCCAATAAAGCCCTAGAAGCTTTTGTTTCTGATAACACGATCACGGTAAGAATAGATGGATGGGTCAAGCGTGGATAGGAAGCTCTATGGAGGCAGCAGGGTCCAAGCACAAAAGAAGAGTTGCCAGTGTTAGTATGCATTAATAGCATCTATGTTCATAGCACAGTAGAGGCTGGTGATAGTTGACTGCGCGCCTAGCGCAACACTAGGCACACACACTAGCTAAGCGAAGAGGTATATCTTGCCTCTTCGCCTGCACCTCTTAGCAATGCATCTACATTTACAATTATCAAGACTATGCATATGCAAGTAGTGATAAGTAACTGGACAATCACACCTATGTGAAACCAACACTTTTGAACTTCTATTAAATTCGAAGTCAGAAATAAATTTTTAGCGATTATTTAATCGAATAAAATTTAATATATTTAATAAATTTTAATCTATTGATTGATTGATTGATTGCTTAATACGCCTATCTAGTAAACTACTTTACTAATCAGGGAGTTCCTCGAATATTTGTAGCGCTGAAGAAACCTTTCGGACAAAAACTTCAACTTATCCTCTCGTGTTATCATTGTTGTCAACTCTTAGTCTTTGACTGTCAAGTTGTTGCCACAAACCACTGTCACTTCCGTTCTCTTTCAGTCTGCCGCTATTGTTTCCGTGATTGTCTCCTTCTATGCCTTCTTTTTGCTTCCCCTCTTCTCCTTACCCTTTTTCTTGTTTTNGGTTTCTTTGTCTAGTCCTAGCGGTAATTTGGACCGAGCCAATTGCTCTTGGGCCAGCGAGAATTGATCGAGACGTCCTATTTTGATCATCCATCGTGCGGCAGCGCGTATTCCGTGCTTCTGTGTCAAGATTTGTCGATAATCTGGCGTGCCGACTTGTTCAATGAGTTCTCTTCTCTCTTTCGCCAGTTCCGGGCAGAACAGTAATATGTGTTTGACCGTCTGTTTTCTACAGCCGCATGAGCACTCAGCGTTTCGAATACCAGGTACCTTCATTCGATAGAGAAAATCATTGAGACCTATCTTCTCGCTTCGAAGTTGTACTGCCATTGAGCTTTCTGCTTTCCTTAGCTTGGAGTGGTAATCGAATCTATTGTCAAAGAGACCGCCTTCCTGAGCCGGACTTCTAACCGGTGTAGAGATTTTCGCTTGATATCTGGACCATCGATCTAGCCATTGTTGACGGGCCCAGTCTTGGACCCTTTGATCAATTGCTTTGACGTCTTGATATTCCTCTACGTCTTTGATTGGGTTGATCCAGTTCTTTTTCCTCCTTGTTGTACAAGCCGCCTCATGCCACTCTTTGACTCCTAAGGAGCGAAGCGCCCAGGCCTCTTTCTCTTTTGCCGGGACGGCGGTATCAGTCGTTTCTTCTTCTTTTTGCCTTGCAGTTTGTTCCAGATGTGCATGTTTCCCTCCTGCGTTACCAGATGAATCCCACCACTGGCCTGTTGTTGCATCACTAGTCGGTCAAGCTGGATTTCTATTGGTGCAATTGCCGCTTCCGCCTCCAAAACTGGTACTGGGGTAGCTTTGAATGCACCGAGAACGGTTCGTAAGCAGTCATTTTGAATAATTGCTAGCCTTTTTATATGACTCTTGGTGGCCTCTGAAGTGCCCTTTGGTTGATGCCAGATTGAGGCCGCAAAGGTCAACATTGGCCTCATTACTGCATTGTATACCAATCTGCACTTTTGAAAGGTGGCTCCCCATGTCGATCCCGCGAGGCATTTGATCGCGCGGCCTTGATTTGTTGATTTGGCTTTGAGTTGAGCTATGTGGGGTCCCCATCTCAGCTTTGAGTCGACTTGCAGGCCCAGAACTCTGATATTCGCTTCTGGTTCTATGACTGTATTGTCAAAATTTATTGCCATCTTCATATTGAACTTCTTTGGGGTTCGAGACATATGAAGCAGCTCATATTTCTGTGCAGCGAACGACGCTCCATGAGTTGCAGCCCATTTTAAGCAGAGATTGTGCGCCTTTTCCAGATTGACGCAATTGGCTTCTGTGCTTTCGCTGTAAGCCAGCAAGTGTATATCGTCAACAAATTCCCCAACCTGCACGGGTAGATTTGCCTTCACGCAGCTTTCTATCAAAGGCGCATTGAAGAACAAGAACAAAACTGGCGAGATTGGAGATCCTTGTGGAATTCCCGTCTTCACCTCCTCAATTGCACTGGTCTTCCCTCCCAATGTTATCGATGTTGCTCTTTCCTGTAGAAAACTTTCCGTCCATTTAACAATAAAGCTTGGCACTCGNTGTTGATTTGGCTTTGAGTTGAGCTATGTGGGGTCCCCATCTCAGCTTTGAGTCGACTTGCAGGCCCAGAACTCTGATATTCGCTTCTGGTTCTATGACTGTATTGTCAAAATTTATTGCCATCTTCATATTGAACTTCTTTGGGGTTCGAGACATATGAAGCAGCTCATATTTCTGTGGAGCGAACGACGCTCCATGAGTTGCAGCCCATTTTAAGCAGAGATTGTGCGCCTTTTCCAGATTGACGCAATTGGCTTCTGTGCTTTCGCTGTAAGCCAGCAAGTGTATATCGTCAACAAATCCCCCAACCTGCACGGGTAGATTTGCCTTCACGCAGCTTTCTATCAAAGGCGCATTGAAGAACAAGAACAAAACTGGCGAGATTGGAGATCCTTGTGGAATTCCCGTCTTCACCTCCTCAATTGCACTGGTCTTCCCTCCCAATGTTATCNATCAGTCGTTTCTTCTTCTTTTTGCCTTGCAGTTTGTTCCATATGTGCATGTTTCCCTCCTGCGTTACCAGATGAATCCCACCACTGGCCTGTTGTTGCATCACTAGTCGGTCAAGCTGGATTTCTATTGGTGCAATTGCCGCTTCCGCCTCCAAAACTGGTACTGGGGTAGCTTTGAATGCACCGAGAACGGTTCGTAAGCAGTCATTTTGAATAATTGCTAGCCTTTTTATATGACTCTTGGTGGCCTCTGAAGTGCCCTTTGGTTGATGCCAGATTGAGGCCGCAAAGGTCAACATTGGCCTCATTACTGCATTGTATACCAATCTGCACTTTTGAAAGGTGGCTCCCCATGTCGATCCCGCGAGGCATTTGATCGCGCGGCCTTGATTTGTTGATTTGGCTTTGAGTTGAGCTATGTGGGGTCCCCATCTCAGCTTTGAGTCGACTTGCAGGCCCAGAACTCTGATAGTCGCTTCTGGTTCTATGACTGTATTGTCAAAATTTATTGCCATCTTCATATTGAACTTCTTTGGGGTTCGAGACATATGAAGCAGCTCTTATTTCTGTGGAGCGAACCACGCTCCATGAGTTGCAGCCCATTTTAAGCAGAGATTGTGCGCCTTTTCCAGATTGACGCAATTGGCTTCTGTGCTTTCGCTGTAAGCCAGCAAGTGTATATCGTCAACAAATCCCCCAACCTGCACGGGTAGATTTGCCGTGGTTCCAGACCGTGTGGACAGCCTCAGTGAGAGTCTCTAATGCGGTCTCCGCTGATCGTTTCCTTCTTGCTCCCATCTGTTGTGCTGGCAGCATTTTGTGTTCCTCGGCTATATTGTTGAGTCTCTTTGAGATCACTGTCTCTAACGCTTTACCGAGTGTATCGAGAAGTGCAATAGGCCTGTATGACTTCGGCTCAGAGTAGTCTTTTTTACCTGGTTTCTTGAGAATTATCGTGTTTGCTTCTTTAAAGTGTTTTGGGTGGTATCCGACATCGAAACAAGCTTGAAAGAGATGAGAAATTGAGTCTATCAGTTTTGTTTCTGTTACCGTTCGCAGAAACCTATTGGGAATTCCAGTGATACCCGGAGCTTTGTCTGCCGCTGGATGCCATATAGCTTCACGGACTTCTTTGTTACTGAGTCTACCGTTTTCTTCTAGGGGTTCGGGATATCTTGTTTCAGCAATGTCGCTTAAGTCCGCTATCGGTGAAGGGGGAACTAAGACTCTTCTTAAGGCTCTCACTTTGCCTTCGAAGTCCTTTGCTTTGCCTCCGTTCCCGTCTTTAATCGCTGGAAACTGTGGTAATTCTTTGGGTTTGCCGCTTTGTTGTCTCCCCCGTAAAAATTACTTAATAAACTCAAATAATATCGCTTCGACTCTATCGTATAGAAATATCGCGTAATAAATTCTTATAATCTTTCTAAAAATTAAGATATTTTATCGTCGAGATCGAAAGAGAGCGTTTGAAATATATTGTAGAGATCTATATCGTTAAAAAGCGCGTTTAATACGTTTCGAAAGAAATTTTCTAAAGAATTTAAAGTTGAAAAATCTAAAGTAGAAGAATTATTAGCACGTGATTAAATTATCGAGATTATGTGATAGGACACTTAGTTATATTAACTATGAAGTGCTATGATACAAAGGGCGACCTATGTAGGGCGGTGCCAAAGTCGGTCTTGGCCCGGCCTTGGCGATCCTCTACCCTACAATTTCAACACTCCCCTTCGCCCGCATATTTCAAGCGCCGGGTTATCAAAGTGAGCCTAGTGTCGGATAGCTAAAGTTAGAAATCGGATAGTCAAAGTGAGACTAGCGTCGGATAACTGTCGAGCTTATGTGATAGGACACTTAATTTTACTTTTTGTCAAAAAACGGTTTTTTGAAAATTAAATTTTCACATTACTTAATGCATATCAAAAGTCTATCAAAACATGATCGAAGAATATATGTGGAAAATTCTTCTAGCTGCATAAAATCTTTCTAGTTGCATAAAAACGATATATTGTAAGACCTTCGATGATCGATTATGAAGTTTTAATGCTTGATATTAGTGACCATCGCGTGCAATGCGGAGATTTTCGGTGAGATTTTGACTGAGATATATCTGAAGATATTGATTCATGGCGGTTATATATGATGGCAGATACTCTGTATAAGCACTGAAAGTTTGATGATCATAGAGACAATGATCGCTGAAGAAGATGCGCGTTTGCGAAGAATGAAACAATATCATTCGAAGGTTTTTCGGATAAGTCGATTATTCGGTAGATTATTCGAAATGCGAAGATCAATGAAATTACTTCTCTGAAGCTGAATCCTGAATAGTGACAAGTTGACGATTAAAACGAGAGTACAAATAACTTCTTTGAAGCTATGATGTTAGCGATTAGTTCTTGATCTTCAGAGGATGCTTCGAGATTGCTTTTATCTCGAAAACATCGCGGAAAGCGACAAATTTGTCAAGATATAGAGTCTTAGTGAGATCGTTAGTCATCTGCTTGTCGATGGAAACGAATTATATATTCACAGTGTTATTATTGACTTTTTCGCGCACGAAGTGATGAGCGATGTTAATGTGCTTAATGCGAGTATAAAACTAAGCGTTTTTTATAAGAACGAAGATATTTTAATTATCGTCGAAGATAACAGTGATCTTTGAATTAGAGTCTTTGAGACGAAGAAGTTGATTGAGTAGATTCTTCAGCCAGATCGCTTTCTTAATAATTTACGTCTGATCGATATACTCTATTTCACAGATAGACAATATCACTATAACTTAACGTTTAGATGATCAGCTAATAACGTCACTATTTATATTAAATAGATAATCGAAGATGAATCTTCGGGATGAATTATCAGCTTAATCAGAATCGATATAATCGATAAGATTCTAAAGGGAATTTTTATACACTAATTTATAGTGCACTGTGTCTCGAAGATATCGAAAGATTCGAATAATCGCATTTTAGTGTGCTGGAGACGAGTTGACTGCGTAGCGACTTACGAGAGAGACGATATAGACGATGTCAGAGCGAGTATCAAACATGATATACATAAGGGATTTCACAGCTGATTGATAGTTCTCGCGCAATTTTCTTAAGGTCATATAGTCTTCTTCGATCGACACTAATTTGCGACTGATCTTCAAAGGCGTAGAGATCGAATTGAGATTTTAATAGTTGAAATGATTGAGAAATCGAGTGACGTAGGTCTTCTGGCTCAGACGAATAATGTCGACGACGCGATCTCGTTTGATAGTCATTTTTAGATAATAGACGATCGATCTCAAATCAGATATGTGAAATTTGATCTTGAGGACTTTCTTAATGCGCTGAATGTCGACTTTGCTGAGATCGATAATCAAAACATTATTCACATAGAGGGCGACGATGATATCTTTCTTGATATTCATAAATACGCTATCGTTCGATTCGATGAGTACGAGATCGAGTTCTTTCATGTACTTCGAAAAGTATTAATATTAGATTCGAGAAGACTGTTTGAGATCGTAGAGAGTCTTATTTAACTTGCAGACTCTATTATTCTTACTGAAATCACTAGACTGTTACACGTAGATCTTCTTCTGAATATTGTTATAGAGAAAAACGATTTTGATATTCATCTGCTTTACGTTTCAATTCATAATCGCTATCAAGACGAAAATAATCTTATAACTTATAAATTTGATCATCGATGCGAAAGTATCATGATAATCACGATTCTTCTGCTGTTCGAATTCACGAACGACTTAGCGAGCTTTATAGCGAATAACTTCTTCAGTGAAACTCCGCTTTAGAGTGTAGACTTAACGTTCTCGAAGAACGTGAGCGTCGAGAGATGTCTAAACGAGATATCAAGTATTATTATTTATAAGGAATTTATATTCGTCTTTCATGGCGAGCTCTCAATGTATACGAACGAGTGAGTTCGAGATGATCTACTTCTAGATTTTAGGCTCGAAGACGTTAGATTTATTAATATGATGTGTTAGTAGGGCGAATGTCGCAAATACACTTTGAAGAGGGTTAGATGAGAGATCGCGAAGATTCGAAATCGTTAGATTAGAATAATTCAAGAGCATCTTTTGAATAGCGCTCAACTTAGAATCTTTTCGAACGATTCTCACTGTAGTAAAGTTTGAAGAGATGAACGATATAAGTTTATAAATAGATGCTGACGTAGATGCACGTCTTTTCGCTAATTATGAAAAATTTGATCGTGATTTTGATGCTGAAGAAATAATTGATGTAGAGATTATAAACGTAACGTTATTCGAAATATTAGTAATGCGCTACTTATTCAGTGTCTTCTCTATAGCGAATATTAATACTGTGAAACGTTGTCGCTTGTTAGAGAATTTATATATATTAATATCTTCTTCGAGATTCACGTATAGAGAACGTTTTTTCACAAAGTGTATATTATTGACGCGAATAATCTTCTTCTTGATTAGATTATACAGTCGAAAGATAAACTTTTCTTCATAGCTCAAAAGAATATATTTTTCGCTACGATTTACGAGTTTTTTCTGGATGCGCTTTAACGCGTAAGCGATAAAGTCGATAATACGCAAATAAGATAGAATAAGTCTTCGATGATATATGACTTCGAAGAGTGTAGTCACGATTTTGATATTGAGCGATCGTAGAATTAGATAGTTGTTAATCGTCACGATTTTCGATTAGAAGAATTTGTTAAGATTGAAACTCAGCAGAATAAAATATATTCTATGCAATAGAGTCTAATCAAAACGCTTCGTCGCATTATTTATTTGAGAATTCTCAGATACAGTGAGCTCTTATTTGATATCGCACTGTAGAAGATAAATTAGAAAGATCTTAATGATATGTTTATTATTATTGTCGAGACGAATACGATAGATTTTAAAGTCTAAGAATTTCAGATAGACTTTGAATTTAAGAAACATAACGAAGATTTCACTTTTATGACGAATACAATAGACTTCAAAATAGCAGATGAAATCATCTTTGAATATTATAAAGTATCTAGCGTTATTGAAATCTGTAGGAAATAGAGATTCTACGAGATTATTATAAACAAATTCGTTTGAACGAATGTCAGACGCAGTGAAACTATTATGAGAAACGATCTTCTGACGTCTCATAACACAGTATTCACAGATATACTTCTTCGCAATGTTTTTGATGAAATTTATATCTATCGTCATATTGAAAAGCTTGTTTAGATTTTGCTGGTTTAAATAATCTATGCGAGCATATCACAGCTGATAAATGAAATCGAAAGAAACACTATAAATCGTTAGAGCACTGTTTACCTTAATAAAAATAGAAAGAAAAGATCTCGATTGCGAGTGTCGATGAGGACGAGATTGTTATTGATGGCGAAAGTGCAGCCGATCTTATGAAAGACGACGACGATGTCGGCGTTTAAAAGCTTATCGACAGATAGAAGATTGACGTCTATGTCAGATATATATAACACATTTAACAGATTGACAGTGACACGTTTATCGATCATCTCACAGCATAAAGCAACGGTTTCGCGATTTATAGACTGAATCTAACTGTCTTCAATATTCTTAATAAGACGAGAATAAATTATTTCGTAGATGGTGAATATAAATCGATTCGTAAAGAAATAACGAGAGCAATCGAAGTTTATCACAATACGAGAGCTGAGCTCGATGGCGTCGATGACAGTTATAAGAATTATAAGCTTCTCATCGAATGCGATAAGGATATCAAAGTCGTCGAAGAGATTAATAATCTGCTCTTTAGACGTATCAAGAATATTAAAATTATCGAAACTAATATTCTGAAGTTCTTTCAGAAAGATATAGTTGATATTAAAATAGTTATTCTTTTCTAAAGCGGAGATATTGAATAACGTCTCTTCGATGCGCTTGCGTTTGTTGCTTGAAACTTTATTTTCTAAAGAAATAATCTCAATTTTCGTCTTCTTCTTCTTTTCTTTCTTTATGATAAACTTTTTAAACTTCAAATAAAAGAACTTGATTCAGCATTTGATAGAAGAATAATGATACTTACGCTCAGCTGTCTTGCATAAATAACAGATCTCGCGATTGTCTTCGAAGTCGTCGAAGTTGTTGAATACAGTCTATTTTCTCTTGCTCTTATCGTTACGAACTATATATATGACGAGTTCTTCGATTTCTTCTTTAGACGAGATTCTAATCTTCTTATTCACTGCGATTATCACAATCTTCTGAAACTTGACGATCTTGTCGTCAAATAGATTATGATTTTAAGTGTAGCTTGACTCGAATATATCGTAAGAGTCGTTTAGTCTCATAAGAAAGATTAGAATTCGTAGAGATTCGGCGATGGCGAGAGATTTATGAAGACTAGTAATATTCGAAGTGATCTTACGGAAGTTCTTTTTGTATTAACGAACTTCATCTTCGTCGAGTGTTAGACTAAATATTCGACGCATTAACTCTCTGTAGAGATCTGTTTTTTTGAATTGATAGTTTTTAATCAGAGCATCGAGCATAATCTAAGGATTCCTACTATCGAATTCGGCTTCGATTAATTCGTAATTACTGTTTTCAAGACGATAAAAGATAACGATATAAGCTCTGTAACTGATGATATCGTTAAAAGACGTGAGATTGTTGAGCATTAGTCAATTGTTGACATCTTACTTTCATCGACGATATTCTAGATTGAATTTCAAAATAATAATGAAGTTGAGAGGAAATGCACTTTTTTCGTCGAATAGATCAGTCGCTGAAGTCGCTGAAGTCGTCGAAGTTGACGCGTTTCTTCTGTCGTCTTGCGCGCTAAATTCGTCGTCGGTTATTGATGCTGAGAATTAGCGAAGATAATGATACGTTGAAAGATAACACGTAGAATATAGATAATAACGACGATGGTGCTCGAATGAAAGTTTCGACTTAAGACGAAGTAGGGAATAAAGGTTTTAAAGGCTCTGAAGGCCCCGAAGAGAACGAAGTAGATAAAGGTTTCGAACGGCTTTTGACACGAAGATCGAATAACTTAGTGTCGCTTGCGGTGCTGAGAGTGTCTTCGCTGACTTCGAATTCGAGGTTTACACTACTAACGTCTGTTGAAGCAGTGAGAGTGAAATAGATACTCTAATCGCTGTTAGAGTTCTCAAGAGTCTTATCGATATCTAATAACTGTCGTTGATCTTCGAGTTCTTATAGAAGGAATAAAAAGTATTTATACGTGAATCTGCGATAGATTCGAGCGACGTTATTTGAATAAAAGACACTTAGAAGTAAGAATAACTTGATAATATAGACTGATTTCCGATGAAACTATATTAAATGTAACTGTAAAAGACGTATTGATCTCCTTGAAGAAGATTTGACGTTCTTCTTATACTGTTACTTCAGCAGAGACTCGAATTCAAAATATCTATTTTGCGAGTCGTCGTTATAAGATTAAGACTGATCTATTATGATCACAGCGATGAAATATTTGCGAAGATAACGAATTGAAAAATTCGGTGACAGGGCTCAGTCTTCTTCTTTTGGGGCTTCTGAGATCGAAATGCTTCACAACAATAAGACACTCTTATTGTTTTACTTTATAATAGGCTTTTCTTAAGCGCTCTGTAAGAAATCGATTAGTGTAGACTATTTTAGACGATTCTAGACTGTGATTAGACAATTAATATTGCTAATTTCAGTCATCGTAGATTTATTACTATTTTAATCTCTCTCTAAATAAATAACATTAATTATATATTTTAAATATCTACTTTATTTATTAATTCTTAACGATTTTTCGTAAACTTTAACTCTTAATTAAATAGTTAAGAGAATTCTTTAGAAGGCATAGAAGGAGACAATCACGGAAACAATAGCGGCAGACTGAAAGAGAACGGAAGTGATAGTGGTTTGTGGCAACAACTTGACAGTCAAAGACTAAGAGTTGACAACAATGATAACACGAGAGGATAAGTTGAAGTTTTTGTCCGAAAGGTTTCTTCAGCGCTACAAATATTCGAGGAACTCCCTGATTAGTAAAGTAGTTTACTAGATAGGCGTATTAAGCAATCAAATCAAATCAAGAGAATTCTTTTATCTTATTTTATAAAGTATAAAAATTCTTTTTTTAGTGTGTTCGTTAATATATAATCGAACGAAAGTATTATTATATAATATTTTAATTTATCGAATAAAGTTTTCGAAAATCTCGATCTATCTAAATACTTTTTTTAAGAATCTATAATTTATTTTATTAAACGTCTTTTTTTAATCTAAAAAGAATAGCGCTAAATCTTTTCTTTTTCGTATTTTTTTATATTCGATTTATATCGAGCGATAAATTATTATATTATCTTAATATTATTATTAATTAGACGTATCGATAAAAAATTCGTTTATTATAAAATTATTATCTTATTTAAAACTTTTATTGGATATTATATTAAAATAATTATAAAGAGTTTATAATTCGTATTTATTATAAATAGCGATTTATAATTTTTGATATTTATCTTTAAATCTTTATTTTTAAAGATTATTATTAATAATTTATATACTTAATTTTTAAAGATTTTATTAGTCTTTTATATATAATTATAAAAACAAATTAATCTCTTTATTATTAGAGACGAAATTTTTTATTCTTCTTTTTTAACGTCTTCTTCGAATAAAATATTAATATTTTATAAAATTTCGAGAAAATATCGTTATTTTCGAGCGACTTTTTTAGAATTATACGTTAAATAATTAATTTTATCTTATTAATCGATATAGATATTAATAATATTATAATCACTTTCGAGAATATTTTGTTTATTAAACTCTTTAAAGATTAAGAATTAAATAAATTTAAAAATAATAAATAATAAAGCGTATAAATAACGTGAATAAATTATGAAGATATTATAAAAGAGAGAGAAGAAACGAAAGAATAATAACGACGACGACGATAATAAAAAAAGCGAAAAACGAGATAAATAAAAAATTCGAAACGATAATTATAAGTAATAGAGATTATCAAAACGAATAACGAATATAATATTATAATTTAAAAGAGAACGAAGAAGTAAAAAATAAGAATTTTTATTTAAATAACGTAATTATTTAAGATTTTTTTTACGAAAGCAATTATTTATAAAGTAATTCGTAATTATTCTTCATAGTTTAAATAAATACGAGTATAAAATTTAATTAATTAATTAAACTCTTTAAAATCTCTTATCGCGTCGCGTTTTTAAAAAATTTCGTTATATATAAATCTTTATAATACGTTTTGATTGATTGATTGATTGATTGATTGTTTTATACGCCTATGCTAGCTACTTGATGTAAGCTAATGAGGGTAACA